>PVIU01003204.1:27959-150869 GCA_004026605.1 Ondatra zibethicus | reverse complement strand
GAGGGGAGGGGCAAGGCTGAGGTGTGGGGCAAATCTGAGGGGAGGGGCAAGGCTGAGGGGTGGGGTAAGTCTGAGGGGAGGGGCAAGTCAGAGGAGAGTGTCTTACTCTTTTTGTTCCCTATAAGCTCCAGGACCCCCTCTTTACTTTCTGTGTCAGGTTTAATGGAACTTAAAGCTGAGTGGGTAGATTTCCAGAAAGTTCCTGTTTGTAGTCATCTTTCCTGAGATCCAGCCCTCACTCCCAGCTGGCTTTCAGACCGCCTACTTCAAAACCATCAAGTCCTCTCTTTGCTGCATTAGCATTGTGTATTGTCTGCTGTGTCAGAGAAAGAAAAGGGGGAGTAGAGGGGAAGGGAGGGAGGATGAGAGAGAGGGAGAGTGTGCCAGATTGATAAGGGGAAGAGATGGCCTTCAGGATATGGACAGTTTCTGTTGCCTGGCTACGGCCTTTCTTCCCTAGTCACACACCCCGTGGGAATAGAGACTGCATTTGTACCTGTATCTGGGAGCTGAAACACAGTAGGTGCTCAACAAACCTTGTTGTGTCCCTGTTGGATAAATGGAACCCGGTTCTCATGGAGAGCAGCAGCCACTGCTGCCTGGCCAGTGCATCCTCAGGGTATGGTTGTGTGGGAAGGGAAGGAGGAGCTGCCCACTGAGCCTAGGGTGGGGCCTGGCTCAGGACCACATCCAGAAGGAGATGCTGGAGCTGACCAACTGAAAGTCAGCCAGGTGAGAAACAGCCGTGAGAAACCCTGGAAGAAGGGTGCTTTCAGTACTTACAAAAGTCACATGGGGCATTACCAGATGTGGACAGATGCTCTGGGAACAGTGGTAGGAGGTGAGGTGGAGAGGACTAGGGCATGTGGGCAGACTCGTCTTTCTCAACTCTGCCTTCCTTAACTTCCCTAGTTCTGCAGAAAGTGACCTAATCCTCCTGGAGACCTTCTTATGGGGCATTACCAGATGTGGACCAGATGTGAGACCTTCTTGCAGAGCATTATTGAGCCCCACCCCCACCCCATGCAGTGTCTCTCTCCCTCACAGTTCTGGTCTTCCAGGTCTGCTGCTCTCTGTCCACCTAGGCTCTCTAGCCTCTTCCAGGATTCCTTCTACTCTCTCCCTGTTATTGTCCTGGCCTTTGAACTGTTCTTGTTTGTCTCCAATCCATCCTGCACACATCTGCCAGATTCTTCTTTCTGAAGCCCAAATTCTGCTCCTAATTGGTGCCCTCCCCTGTTCAATAGTTCTCCATGACCCCAGGTATCATCTCTATCATCCTAGGACCTCACCTGTAGGTATCGTCTCTACTCAGCATCCTAGGTCCTCACCTGTAGGTATCGTCTCTACTCAGCATCCTAGGACCTCACTTGTAGGTATCATCTCTACTCAGTGTCCTAGGACCTCACCTATAGGTATCGTCTCTACTCAGCGTCCTAGGACCTCACCTGTAGGTATCGTCTCTACTCAGTGTCCTAGGACCTCACTTATAGGTATCGTCTCTACTCATCATCCTAGGTCCCCACCTGTAGATATTGTCTCTACTCAACATCCTAGGTCCCCACCTGTAGCTATCATCTCTACTCAGCATCCTAGAACCTCACCTGTAGGTATCGTCTCTACTCAGCATCCTAGGACCTCACCTGTAGGTATCGTCTTTACTCAGCATCCTAGGACCTCACCTGTAGGTATCGTCTTTACTCAGCATCCTAGGACCTCACCTGTAGGTATCGTCTTTACTCAGCATCCTAGGATCTTACTCTGTATCTTCTATCTACCTGCCTGGACTATTTCTTCAATGTCCTTACCCACATAGTCAGCAAAGCTAGACTCTACTCCTCTCCAAACACTCCTGAGTTCTATTTTAATACATGCCCCAAATCTCCAGATCTCTGTAGAGTTTCTCAACTGTGCTTCAATGTTAGTCTTACAATTGCCTTTTTCTGAAGCAGTTACTGATTCCCTCAGATCTTTACTCTAGTTCCCCCCTCAGTCACAGTATGGTCCAGCCTTCCTGCTGAACTATGTATATTTCCTGGGTGATAGAATTTTCACCAAGGCAGTGGCCTTGCGGAGGGCCACATGCATATGCTATATCCAGGGGCCCCAGACAGATCTCTATCCTAGCAACCACTACTTGTAGGCCCTAAAAGAGACCTAAATGAAGAACAGGGAAGAACGCAGAGGTAAGTTTAGTAGAAGCTAGGCATGTTTCACAAGCCCTATGTGGAGAAGTGGGTTTACCTGGGCACAGCCCGGAGGTCTCGTTCTCCCCAAACCTCTACTGTTCGTTCTTGTGTGTGTCCTGGGAGAATAGTAGAGGGTCTCTGAGTTCACCCATTGAGTAGAATCTGCTGCATGAATGGGGTGGAGCCCCTGGCCAATCCTGCCCTGGCCCACCTCTATACACAGCAGCTATAGGTGTTTCTCTTGAGAGAGAGAGAGAGAGAGAGAGAGAGAGAGAGAGAGAGAGAGAGAGAGAGGAGCAGGCCTCCCATGGATATCTACTGAATATGGCCTAGCAAGATACAATAAGACTGGCCACAAACCCTCAGATCAAGGCTGGCAGAGGCAACCAGTTGGAGGAAAAAGGTCCCAAGCTCAGGCAAAAGAGCCAGAGACAGAGACACCTCCCACTGCCATTGCTGGGAGTCCCAACAAGAACTCTAAGCTATACAACCATAAGGTATATGCAGAGGCCCTAGCTCAGAAACATACAGGGTCGACTATGACAACTCTTATACAGGAAAACACTTAATTGGTGCTGGCTTACAGGTTCAGAAGTTCAGTCCATTATTGTCATGGTGGAAAGCGTGGCGGCGCACAGGCAGACATGGTGCTGGGGAAGGAAATGAGAGCGCTACATCTGGATAGGGAGGCAGCAGGAAGAGAGAGTGACTCTGGGCCTCGCTTGAACATTTGAAACCCCCAGGGACACACTTCCTCCAACAAGGCCACACCTCCTAACAGTGCCACTCCCTACGAGCCTATGGGGGCCATTTTCATCCCAACCACCACACAGTAAACAAGGGCTTCTCTGTTTTAGGATAAGGTTTATGGTTAGAGCGGCTTCTTACTTCTGGCCCCCACCACGATGGCAATGCCCATTCTCTCTTGAGGCTCCAGGTCCTGGACTTGGAAGTGAAGCCAGTTTTGTTTTTCTGGTCCAAGGTCAGCATCAGGGATCTGAGTCCTACCTCTGAGGAGTAGAACAGATCTGTACAAGGAGCACTGCCGTGGGGGTGGGGGTGCCCATCTGAATAGAGGCTGGGCCTTCAGGGGTCTCACAGTGCTTCCGCAAGTCCTCTGACGCAGGCCAGGTCCTTGGGCTTCTCCTTCACAGTGCATTTGGGAATTAGAATGTTGTTCTAAAGAACTGGATCTCTTCTACATTTCGTATATTAAAATTGTGTAGATTATCAAAATTCCTATTTGGAACTTTGAGTACTTAGATTTCGACCGCTGCTGGGGGTGGGGAGCTCAAATGAACGGCCTTGTTTGAGGAATAGTAATAGTCAGGGCCTGAGGACAATAGTCTCTAAGTGAACGGGTGCTCGCTTGCCAGTTCTTCACAGCTGCGCTACCTGACTTCCCGCTGCTGTGACAAACGTCGACACAGACTGCTCATCAGAGGTTTAAGTCTATTGTCACTCAGCCCCATCATTTTGAGCCTGTAGGGAGGCAGAATGTCACGGTGAGGGGACTATGGCAGAGCAAAACTGTTTACTTCGTGGCAGTTCATGGTAGCTGGAAAGTGGGAGGGAAGAAGGAAAGGAGAGGAAGAAGAAAGGAAAAGAAGATGAGCGGAGGGGAGAAAGAGACAGAGAGAGAGAGAGAGAGAAGAGGAGGAGGAGGAGGAGGAATATGATACTGTGGCATACCTTGAAAGGGCACAACTCCAGTGACCTAACTTCCTTCCATGGGTCCCACCTCTTAAAGGTTCTGCCACCTCCGGGTAGTGTCCCTCACTGGCAATGAAGCTGTCAGCCCATGTGACTTTGGGAGGGGGCATTTAAGATTCATAAAATTGTAGCCACATGGCTGCTCAGGTTATTATGAATCAGAGAATTTGAATAACTGTAGCTTTGTTCTTCAGTCCTTTGGGGTTTACAACCCTGCTGGGAATGAAGCTGAGTAGGTTTTCATTTGTCATCCACCGCACCCCCCCCCCCGCCCCCCGCCGGATTGCAAACTGAACCACTTACTTTTTTTCTTTTTTTTCAGTCCACCAGGGTGCGCCCGGTGCTTCCAGTCTCTGCCGCCGGTTCCTCAAGTTGCCACTGGGTGGCGCTGCCTCCCGCGCGTGCAATGCTGCTTTAGACCAAGTGTCTGACCTTAGTCCTCCACAAATCTGGACCCGGAGGCAGTAGCTCAGCTCTTAGGAGTGGATTCTGGGAATTTGGTCCGCGGCTGCTAGGGCTCAAAGTCCAGAACTGGGGCAGAGCTCACGATCATGGAGGCAAATGGGTTAGGATATTGGAGATGAGGTGGGATAAGGTCGGATGGTCTGGGGACAGAGAAGGGGGCTTGAAGCTCTGCTCCCTCTGGAGTGCACTGGGCTGTACAATTGCATTGAAACAGCAGAGGAGGAAATGGTTTCTGCACACAGAGCACTGACTTGGGCAGAGGGCCGGTTTTCCTTAACTAAATAAGCATACAGCGCTCTAAGTGCCATATACTTCACAAGTATTAATTCAGTTCTCACAACACCATGAACCCCATTTTACAGCCAAGGACACCAAGGCACAGGTTACAGTAGTTAATAAGTGGAGGGCCCCAGACAGCCTCCTCTTAGGGCTCCTGTTCCCTCAGGTGGAATGTTCTGGGGAGGGAGGGAGGGAGGAAGGTCTGTCTGGTCTTTGCATTTCTTTAGATAGTTACAGCTTTGATGACCTTCAGCTCCGTTCACCCCTCATTCATTCTAGCAGTGCTGCAGGGCTTCCTGTGGGCTTGGCGCACAGTGACTCTGTCAGTGAAAGCCACAGTCCTTGCCCTAGTGGGGCCTGATTCATCAGTTATACCAATGGCCATCACCAAAGTATGTGTTCTAGAGACAGGAACTCAACTCTTCTGTCTTAGTTTGGGTTTCTATTACTGTGAAGAGATACCATGACACATGACCACAGCGACTCTTTTTTTTTAAAGATCTATCTATCTATCTATCTATCTATCTATCTATCTATCTATCTATCTATCTATCATGTATGCAGTGTTCTGCCTGCATATACACCTGTAGGCCAGAGGAGGGCACCAGATCTCATTACAGATGGTTGTGAGCCACCATGTGGTTGTTGGTACTAGAACTCAGGACCTCTGGAAGAGCAGTCAGTGCTGTTAACCTCTGAGCCATCTCTCCAGCCTGACCACGGCAACTCTTATAAAGGAAAGCATTTAATTGAGGTGGTGGCTTACAGTTTCAGAGGTTCAGTTCATTATCATCACAAAGGGAGCATGGTGGCATGCAGGCAGATGTGGTACTGGGGTGGTAGCTGAGAGTCCTGTATTTTGCAGGCAACAGGAAGTCAACTGAGACACCAGGTGGTATCCTGAGCATTGGAAACCTCAAAACCTCTTCCTCAACAGGGACACACTTTCTCCAACGAGGTCACACCCACTCCAACAAAGCCACACCTCCTAATACTGCCGCTCCTTATGAGATTATGGTGGCCCATTACCTTCAAACTACCATACCTTCCTATCTACAGACCCCCTCCTCCTAGTTCAGTGGCAGCCCCTTCCATCCTGAGCCCATGTGGCATATTTGAGCCCAGTTATACTTGCCCAAGATGCTATTATTATCAAGGCTCAGGACAGGATAGTGATTGGATTAATAACAGAGCCCTTTGTGACTTAGAAGGCAGATCTCATCCATGGTCTTCTTGGGCCTTGTTTAGAATGGCTGGTGTTGGTCTCCTGGGGATGGAGCCTTCATTCCACATGAGGTACCATAGGATCTTTCCTGGAAAGGCCTTTGGTTTCTGACTTGGGTTTGTATTCAGGCCATTTACCCAATGTCTGGTGTTTCTAGGTTTTTGTTGCCCACATAGGTTGATCCCAAGCTCCCAGTAAGTAGAGATATGCAGAAGAGACTGTGTGAGCATGTTTCCCAGCATCACTGAACTCTTTCTTGCTAGTGTGGCCGTGGAGGTAAGTGACTCGATCATCGCAACCTTAGTTTCCTCACCTACAGAGTGACCCAAGATGCCCCCCCATCTTGCAAAATACTAGTGAGAGGAAGTGACTTGATCCCACCTACCCCTTAAAATGGTCTTGCTTGTTCTAAGGATCTGACTTCCTGTCAATTTTCCAAGTGAACTCTGAAAGTTTTTGACAGCAGAAACCACATCACAGTCATCTTTGTATTTTCAGTGTCAAGAATAGGGCCTGGCCCACAGTACATGCTCAATAAACACATCCATTTCAAACTCAGAGCTATGTGGGCGGATCGTGTGGTGGGGATTTTTATAAAAGACTCCAGTCCTGCAGAGACCTTTCCCTTGGGTTTATCTTTGGGCTGTTGGGCTCCTCCTGTGTCTCTGAGTGAGTCACCCACTCCTCATCCTTGGCTTTCTCTGAACCATGGGCTAGTTAACTTTGTCGACCTTTGCATGACTCCTTCTAGAGAAGCCAGCACAATGGAGGTATATTTCAGTTTTTTAAAGTGCTGTGGACTGTAGACTGCCATACACTGGGCTGGTTTTCAGAAGGAATGGTATGTTTGTGTCCTTTGGGCTACTTGATTATGCTACCCAGGCTTACAGACCTGAGTCTGCTTCCCTAGTGGCTGTCGGGGTGGGGCTGGGACACAGACATAAAGAGCTTCCTCCAGGAGGCTCCTCTGACTCCTCCCCAGCTCGTTCAAAGTCTTTGGAGCAGGGTATTGGGAACAGAGGTAATGATGTCGCCACACCAAACCTAAAAATCATGCCTATAGGTTGGCTGAGGTTTCTGTCCTGCCCGGTTTCTGCAGTCATTAAGTCTAAAGAAATCACACAGAGGTCTACATTGATAAAATACATAAATTGATTGGCCTAGTATCTCAGGCTTCTTATTAACTCTTATAACTTATATTAGCCTATAATTCTTGTCTGTGTTAGCCACGTGGCTTGGTACCTTTTTCAGCACGGCAGTCACATCTTGCTTGCTCTGTGTCTGGCTTCCTTTGTGTCTGGGTGCCAACTGCGGACTGAAACTTTCCTCTTCCCATGATTCTCATTGCCGCGCCTCTACTTCCTGCCTGGTCGCTGTCACCCCCACCTATACTTCCTGCCTGGCTACTGACCAATCAGCATTTTATTAAAAATAATACAAGTGACAGGATAAAAGATTATTGTCCCACAGCACCTATACATGGCAAAAAGGATTCTCTCTGGCTTTTCTCCCCATGGAACATCAAATCCGTCATGGTCCTGAAAGCCCTAGCTCTCCGGCTGCTGGAGAGCTCCCCTGGGTGCTTCGGCAAGGATGAGATGGGCCTTCCCCTCGTCTCCCGTGTTCCCTGACACCTCAGTTGTCGCCAGCAGCCCACTAGTGGCCGCTCCCGCTCCCTTGTATCCTGGCTACCTTCCTTCTTCAAGCTGCTGCAGTCTGCAGGGGGTGCATGCCTGAGGCGAGGGGCTGGACTCCTGGTGAGCAGGGAGAGAGCAAGGTGGTCTGCTCACGAGGTCTCAGGTCTCCAGGTTGTCTGCTCACTGCAGGGGTTGTAGGGCCGAAGTCCTTATTTATCCCACCTCCTTCCACCACCCTCTCTAGCTCCTCCCCAAACATCTGCTGGCAGAGGAGGTAACTCCATTCCCCTTCTCCGGGAGTGGGTCTGAGTGTCGTGCAGCTCTGACCCCCAAAGCTTTCTCCTCCCAAGCAGCCCTGCGAGAATGGTCCATGCAAGGCATCTGGTACCTCCCCCCCCAATCCCATCGCTTCCCTAATGTCTCACTGAGCTCACTCTTCTTGCTATTGGCTGTGTCCTCTCCTCCTCAGGTACCACTGATTCCCCTTGCTGGTCTCACCTGGGCTACAGGCCACCGTGGTCGGTCTCCAATGTAAATCTGCTCAGGTCTCTCTCCTTTTCTCTATCTCCACCCCTCCTCTCCCCTTCTTCTTTTCTTCCTCTCCCCCACCTTCTTTCACAAACGTGTCAGATACTATGCCAGGTACCTGAAGCAGGGCCGGAGATGAATACAACCAAGACAGATGAGGTCTCAAGTATCTGTGGGCCACTTCTATCCCATTGCCTCCAGGGGTTCCCAGGGCTATGGGTAAGCACACACATCCCTCAGTGAGGCATTCGGTGCATATTGGCACCAGCCCCTGACAATGCTTTGGGCCTCCCATCTCCCACCTCCTGTCTGTGAGCTGAGCTTGCTGAACCACTTTGCATTCTCCCAACAGCTTGGAGCAACATCCTCCTTTACCTCCCCATAAGCATCATGGCCCCAGTGCCAAGCATCCCACGCGGAGCATCTCACATGGTAATGCTCCTTCAGCAAGTGTGAGTCCCATGGGGCTGATGCACCGTGAAAACCTGAAGAAGCCTCTCCTTTGTAGAACAGAGCCCGGAGTCTCTAAATTTAACTTCTGCAAGCACCCAAGTCACCGAGAGTCACCTCTTCCTTTTGTCCACACTGTAAGGAGGATTTGGTTGCTCACAATTTTTGTTACTCTACAGAGTGTTGCTGCTTCTGTGAGAGATTGCCTCTGCAGCCCCTCTGGAGCTCACGAAGGAAGGACGCACATGGTGAAAGTCCATATGCACACCTTTAATCCCAGCACTTGGGAGGCAGAGGCAGGTGGATCTCTGTGAGTTCGAGACCAGCCTGATTTACAAAGCAAGTTCCAGGACAGGCTCCAAAGCTATACAGAGAAACCCTGTCTTGGAACCTGTCCCCTCCAAAAAAGTTGTGCGATATTTCCACCACCCACTAGCTTCAGTTGAAAGCATAAAGAAAATTAAATTCATAATTATTATTAAATGACAAAAACTAAACTGTGTGAAGTGAGGGAGGATGGGAAAATTGAGAATGATCTGCTGGTTTGGCGATCTGCCTATCTAAGATACTCAGGGCAAAATCCAAGCTCTGTTCTCATTAATGACTGATCTCAGCTCATTTTCTCTGGTCTTATTTTAACACATATCATGGTTGTTCTAAGAACTAAACAGGACATTTCATGCAAACACTCTCCAAATAGATTCACATGATTGTGGATGAGACACAAATCCAAGTCCTTCCCAGCATCTTGGCTGAGGGGAACCAGATGTGACTTATAGAAGGTCCACACCCCTCTACCTGCTGCTCTGAGGCTCACTTAGAACTTCTCTTCTTGCTTACAATAAATAAAATTGGCAGCAACCTGTGCTCTGGGCTGATGCTGGCTTGTTCAGTCTTAACCCCACTCCGGAGAACGTTTACACAGTTTTCTGTAGAACTCACTCATAAGCAGCACAAATGATAATTGGTCTTAGTAATAAAAACTCGGAGTCAGCTATGGGGGGGGGTGTGAAAGCCGAAGGATCAGAGAAGCAGAGCAGCAGCCACTGGAGAGTTCTTACCTCTGCCAATGCTCAGACCAAAGGGGCGATTCTGTCCTTATGAATCCTCAGACTCCGTTCTGTCTCTGTGAATCCTCAGACTGCCCTGAGCTCCTGTCTCCTTTTGCCTTACATTACTCTCTCCACCCAGCCATATCACTCCTGTCTCTACCTCCCTGCTGCTGGGATTAAAGGTGTAGGATCCCAAGTGCTGGGATCACTTTTATGTGAGCTCTGTTTCTCCTCTAGACAGATTCAATTTTGCGTACCCCAGGGTGACCCAAACTCACAGAGATCTGTCTGCCTCTGTCTCCCGAGTGCGGGGATTAAAGGTGTATGCCACCACTGATTGGCCTCTATGTTAACTAGTGGCTTAGCTCTGTGCTCTGATCTTCAGGCAAGCTTTATTTATTATAGCATAACAAAATATCACCACATCCATGGGATGCCATAGTGCATGCACTTTGGTTTTGCTCTAAAATCTTGAAATGACAATTTCTGAAAGGCTTCCAGGTATTTCAGGTTGTTTTGAGAAGGTCTTTAGAAGTAAACTTTTGAAGTCTGTGAGAGGTTTCTTGTGGTCTTTGCGTAAGGATCCTTGAGTACCATGATAACTCATAACATCCACCCGTTTGTCCATCCATCCATCCACCCGCCACCCATCCATCCACCCCATCCATCCATCCATCCATCCATCCCCCACCCATCCCCCCACCCATCCACCCACCTACCCACCCACCCACCCATCCATCCATCCATCCATCCACCCACCCACCCATCCATCCATCTAACAAGTACACCAAGCACTCTGAAGGTGAGGCAGATCTATCCTTTTCCACTGTGATGCTGGGTCTTGTCTGTCGATCGAGTTAACAAGGATTGGTGAATCACCTTTGTGTGTCTGTGGGGGGGGGCATCTCCAGACAGGATTGACAGATGGGACAGAGACTGGGGAAGAAGTGCCCCATCCAATGAGCTGATGGATGGAAAGGTATCTGAGGAAGTTGTGTGTGGACTTGTAAGCCCCCATTCTGTCTGGCTGTGTATACAGCTGCTTCCTGTAAATGTCAGACTTGGGATCGTTCAGTCTTTCAATGTGAACTCAACACAGTGGCTTTCCAGGAACTTCTAGATCTTCAGCACCAGACCAGACTGCTGAGGTGTCTGTTTCCTGATTTGGTAGCTACCATGTTGTCTACTTTCCAGCGTGTGAATGCATGGCATTATTGAAATTAGCAACTCCAATCATGTAAGCCAGTCCAACAAATACATTCCTTCCACTTTCTTTCTTTATCTGAAGCAGGGTCTTTCTATGTAGTCCTGGAAGTCCTGAAAATTGCTATGTAGACCAGGTTGCCCTTGAGATCACAGAGATCTACCTGCCTCCATCTCCCGTTTGCTGGGATTAAAGGTGTATACTACTACACCAGGCTTTGAGTTTTATTTGCCTGCATGTATGTTTATGTCTATGTATCATGTGTGTTCCTGGCCATCAGAACTCCTTGAACTGGAGTTACAGATGGCTATGAACCACCATGTGGAGGCTGGGATTGAACAGGGTCTCTGGAAAAGCAGCAAGTACTCTTAACTGCTGGGCAATCTCTACAGCCCCCATTTTTTTTTTTACTCAGAATCTTGCTATGGTAGCCTGTAATCCCCCACAGGCATGCCTAGAGGTCAAATAATCCCACCCAGGCAGACCCCAGATGTGTCTTCAGGCATCTCCTAGGTGATGTCAGATACTGTGACATTGGCAACACAGTAAGTGATAAGTATATTGTTTTGTAAAATTTGCTTGATATTCCCAATAACTCCATCAGTTATAATATTCTTATTTTAATGAGAAAACCGGAACACAGTGGTGGATCTGAGGTTTGAACTGAGGCAGCCTGGCTCCAGAATACATGTTCTGATAATAGTGGTCACTCCTTCTGCCTCTTCTCTTAACCGCTGAGATGCTAATTACCAACCAGTCTAATATATTCCTTTAAATAGCCACTATAGCATTAGTTTAGCTGACTGGAAGGCTCTACAGTTGAGTTGTCTTTACTTTTCTTCATTTGCCTAACTATCCATCTGCCCATCTGTTTGTCCATCCATGCAAGCTCAACGGAATGTAAAGGATTTACGGAGATGCCACTTTACTACCGGTTAGTTTCTAGCCTCTCAGAATGTCAATTAATTACCAGTATAAAATGGCATCCTAATATTTATGTTATAGGTTGCCTGAGTATTAAATGAGTTGTTTCATATGTAATGTCTAGCCTTAAGTCTGCATTTCTGTGCAGCTTTAAAATCCCGCAGCTAGTAGAATTTCGGCAACATTTCCACCCTCACATTTTATTCTTGACCAGTGATGTTGTCTGTTTCCGCCCCTGGGAGAAGAAAGTATTGAATTGCTTGTGTAGTCAATGTCCACTTTGGCCACCCACTTCTTCCTGGGACTAAGGGTACCATCTGCCTGTTGGATGGCAAAGATTCAGCACAGTGGGGTGGCCCAGTCTCATTCCCTTCCCGCCCTTGCTGTTGACAAAGTCTGGGCTGCTGCTCTCTGAAAGACAATGACAGAAAGCTTGGGAGTGTGCTAGCCCTTTCTTTTCCAGGGAGGCCACGGAGATGGAAAGCATTGGGAAGACAGCTGGGCTGGTTGTGGGAGCAACTGGACTATGCATGAGCTTCTGTAGAGTCCTAATAGCAAGGCCAAGGGCAACATTCAGAGATTTCTTGTTCTCTGTATTTCTGATCCTCGACATGGTGAGGGGAGGAGGCAGACAGTCTTTTGCCAGAGAGAGCTTGGCTCTCAGGCTCCTGCCATCTGGGTTGTGAATGCTCTCTCTTCCTCCCTCTCTCTCTCTCTCTTCCTCCCTCCTCTCATTTCTACTGTGCATGTGTGCATACACTCCTGTCTCTGTGTATCTGTGTCTTTATGTTTGTATGTGTCTGCATGTACCTGTGTGTGTCCCTGTGTTTATGTGTGTTATGTGTGTGTGTCCGTGTCTATCCATGCAGACTTTTTGGGTAGATGTTGGAAGGTCTTAAGGCAAGGACAAAGAAGTTCTTGTCTATTCAACTTCAGCCCCAGGTGAACCTCTGTTCCCTCTGTTCCCAGGTTAAAAGGTAGAACCAGGCTCAAGTCCAAAGGAAGTTGGGTCCTTGTATCATTCTCAGCTTTCTAAAGACAACCCTGGGCTGGCAAGATAGCTCACCAGGTAAAGGCCTTTGTCACAAAGACTGCTGGCCTGAGTTTCATCTCTAGAACCCATGTGGTTGAAGGAGAGGACTGATTTCTGCAAGTTGTCCTTTGACCTCCACATGCATAGCACAGGCCACAGGTGGAAACTCTCTTTTTCTCTCTCTGACAAACGTTAAAAAACAAAACAGAAAAACCTTCAAAGACAGCCCCAACATACAATAATGATCAACACCAAAACAAAGTATACTAAATACAAGAAAAAGAAACCAGTGGCCCAGGCTTTCTGCTATGGCCCCCTCCTCAGCTCTCTAAGAAGAAGGCTGATATTTCTGGACCACTGTCCCACTGGTACTTTCCATATGCAGTGATGCACAGTCAGCATTCCCACTCTAAAAGAGGGAACTGGGATACAGCAAGAAAAGAGTGGACCAAAGCAAAACCAAAGCCCAGCAGGGGAAACACCACGGTGGGTTTGTCGTGACCTGTGGTACTGTTTCAGAGGGTAGGCTGCCTGCTGTACGAGATTACCAGCCAGCAGCCCACAGCTGAGGCCCAGCCCAAGCTTTGGCTGGCTTGTGTCCATGTACAGATGTGGGAGAAATGGGTGAACTAGATGTAGGAACTTATTCCAGATCCTTCCAAGGTGGGATACTTCCAGGTTCTGTGTGGGGACCATGCTGAAACATATGGACTATCAGTTCAACTGGGGAGGAGGGGTCCATTGCTCCTGGAGTCCAGGGAGCCGAGACCATGTAGCACTGGTTGGTGGCTGCTCTCACAAGGCCCTTGGACTTTTCCATCTGGAAGGTGCGGCTGCAGAGGGAACTTAGTCGATGAACACACACTTGCTGGCTTGAACCCTTGCTCAACCGGAAGAGCCAAGATGAATCCATCCAGCACAGACTTACTAAGCATGCCCCAGTCCCCAAAACTGAGTTTTCTAGGGTGCAATAGGTGAAGGGTATGGTAAGTGCATTACTTTCTTCATTGTTGATACCAAACACCTGATAAGAAGCAGCTGAAGAAAGAAAGGTTTTATTTGACTTGTTTGAGGGGATATGGTTCATCACAGTGGGGAATGTGTAGTGGTTTGAAACAAGATGGCCCCCAAAGGGAGTGGCACTATTAGGAGGTGTGGCCTTGTTGGAGGAAGTGTGTCACTGTGGGGGTGGGCTTTGAGGTTCCTTTTCTCAATCCTCACTCAGTGTGACAGTTGACTTCCGCCTCTGAGTCCAGATGTAGCACACTCAGCTCCAGCGCTACATCTACCTGCATGCCATCATACCCCCCCATCCTGATGATAACGGAGCGAACCTCTGGAACTGTAAGAGAGCCACCTCCATTAAATGTTTTCATTACAAGAGTTGCCATGGCCATGTTGTCTCTGCACAGCAATTGAAAACCCTAACAAAGACAGAAGACACTTTGGTGACAGGAACGTGAGGTGGCCTATCGCACTGCACCTGTCGTCTGTCAGGAAGCAAAGAGAATTGCACACTGGTGCTTGGCTGGCCTTTTCCTCTGCCTTTTTTTTTTTTGAAGAAATTCATGGCTTTGTTTATTTTTTTTCATACATTGTTTTGTTTTATTTTTTTCCATTCAAAAACATAATTAAAGAAATAAAATTTTTACCTTTCTTCCCCTTCTCCGGGTCCCCTCCCACTACCTCCCCACCCCTCTTCCCTCCCCCTTCTTCCTTGAAAGAGGGCATGGTGCCCTGCCCTGTTGGAAGTCCAAGGCCCACCCCCATCCCTCCCGGCCTAGGAAGGAGTGCATTCAAAAAGACTCGGTTCTCAAAAAGATAATACATGCAGAAGAGATATTCCTCTGCCTTTTGAGCCAGCAAAGAATGTGACTGCATCCTGCCCTGGTCCTGAATGTGAGGACTGCATCCTGCCCTGGTCCTGAACATCCGAGAGACGCCAAGTTCAGAAGCCGTGGGCTAAGCTGTTTGGTGGAGGAAATTTCAAGAAGGCGCACAGCCAATGGGACAGGGCCACCTACGTTTAGAGTGGGCTTTCTAGGTGATTCTCAATCCAGTCAAGTTGGTAATGAAGGTTGATCCTCACAGAAAGGAAGCTGGAGAGGAGAAGGGGGCGCTGAGGTTTAGGGGGGCGAGGCTCAGGTGGCCAATTAGGCCTCACTATGAAGGTGGCAATGAAGTGGAAAGCTGAAGGAGCAATGAGTCTTGTGGATGTCTAGAAAGAGGATAGAACAGACTGAGGGAATGGCAGGTACAGAGGGCCTATGGCGGTGGTGGAGGTGGGGGGGGGTGGGGTGGGGTGGGGCGGGGCGGGCAGTCAGGCCAGAGCAGACGAACAGAAGGAATCTGGTAGAAGATGACAAAGAGGGATGGATCATGCTGGACCCTGAGGGTCACTTCCAAGCTTTCACTGGAGAGTTCTGGTAGAGAGTGTTACACGCCCACTTTAGTTGGGGTTTGGAAGTGGCCAGTTTTAAAATCGATTACCTCATTTCATTTCTTGCAGGACCTTTATTATCACTTAAAGCTATCTCTTGAATGTATCCTATCTGACCACCAGTTCTCTATTCTTTCAAAGGTATAATGTGTGCAAGGCCAGCGACTGTAATCATGTTTGACCTCCTACTGCAGGGGTGTGGTCAGGGGGCTCTGCAAGAGGAGGCCTGGGAGTAACAGCACTCCTTCCTGCTGGAGGAACCCGTGGAAGAGGGCATGCAAGTTTTGATATCTAGTACTTGTGGAGGGAGGTCGGTGGGAAGCATGTAAGATATACTTACTGACACTCTACACGGGAAAGAAGGAATCCATGAGTGTCTCAGGCCATGTGAAGCAATACTGTGTAAAGTCACACACACACACACACACACACACACACACACACACACACACACACACACACACACACACACACACACAGAAGCATGGTGTGGGGTGTGTGAAGACTGCCTACCAAAACTAAGCAGTGGTTATTCCTGGTTCAGGGTTTAGGTAATCCTGACATTTTTTCCTCACACGTTAAAAACAAAAAAACAAAAACAAAAACAAAAATACTGCTTACTTAAATTCCTTTTTAAATAATAAGCAGATATTATTTACAAAACCAGGGGAAAATCCAATGGAGCTATTTTCATCATGGGAGAGTAAGATAATTAACAGCGGTGGTGTTTTATAATACATTAATTTTCTCAGGTCCTGTTGCAACCGATGCTAAGTCTTCAAAATCAAGATGGCGCTTAAGAGGGTGGCGACGTCTTCTCCAGTCTACCCGACTGCTGCGCTCATCCAGGATGTTTGCAGCCGTTCAGGGAAGCAGGCAGCTGCAGAACATGTCCCTTCTGTGCCCCAAGTTTACCAGCCTCCCATTTGTGTCATTGCAATTTCATTACCGCTGGGAGGCAATTTTGGGGCTGAACCTTACGAGGCACCTGCCAGAAGTGGGGAAGTGGTACGGGGGGAGGGGGGGAGGCACCAGCTGGAAATCTTGGGACTCAGGGTGATGCTTAACTCACTCTCTCCCCAGCCCTTTCAGGAAAGAGTCAGAAGATCTTCACAAAGGAGGAAGACAAAGAGGAGGAAGATACTGCTGAGGCCTATTGCCTCCCAACCTAGATTCCCTGAGGAATCCTATCACATGAATAATTAACCATAGCAAGCCAAGGAACTGATCTTCAGTGAACAGAGAGTTCATGAAAATTTAAAGACTGGCGCTGAAACAGGCACCATGCGTTGTTTTCATGGTGACTTAGATATCTTTGAAAACCCAAAGTCTCAAGGTCTGCCCTAGGGTCCCACTGTGACATCAGCATGGGCTTCCTGGACTCCTGAGTCTTTTGGGGGTGGGGGTGGGGCTTCTCTGGGAGCTCTGTCTAGGCAGAAGAGGCTAGTGCCTTCAGGTGAGACTATCCCTGGGTACCTCTCCCTGATACCCGTAGGCAGGTTACAGGTGTCCCCCTAAGCAGTGGATCCATGTTGTTGGGTTACCAAGGCAACCCCATTCCTCCTGGGACGGGGGGGGGAGGGGGGGAGGGATGCTGACAGAGTAGGATTTCATGAGCTGTCTTTCCATAGGAATTGGGGCTAAAAATACCCCACAATTGGCACTTGCATGATTCCAGGAGCCTTTCTGCCTCCTGTCTCTACACATTTAGCAACTGCTCCCTGGCCGAGTCCTGATCCTTTAGAGCTGAGCTTGGCACTGTCTGGGGGTGAGGAGAGCTAACTCTTCAGGAAACTGGTGCTTACCTTAATGGCTGGGTGTGGAGGCCTGAGTTAGGGCTGGTGTTTCCCTGGCAGACACAGGCCTGCTCATTTCACTTCCCCAGAGTCATTAGTGGTAACTCCCCGGAGCGCCCCTGGGCGCCGGAGATGGGTGTAGGAGGGTCTCGACTAGCTGCCCAGGTTGATCTTTAGGGACTCTTTGCTTCTTCTTTCCTTTCTGTCCGCATTGCAGGGCGTGCACCAAGGCAGAGAAAGAAGTTCAAGTCTCTGTGTCTCCCAGCATTGCAGTTTGTGCCCCTGAAGGCAGTCCTTGCCCAGGGTTTAAGTGTCAGAAAAGACTGGGAGAGCTTGAGTCACAGGGTACTGACTTGCCCTGTAATGCTTGCAAGGGTCCTGGGATTCTAAAACGTATAAGTCTGACCGGGACTTGAGTACAATGTCTGTGCCCTGTAGACGTGGGACTTGAGGATGGGACTAAAGGACTGCACATCCAGGGGAAGGTCAACCAGCTCCAGGACTCAGACAGGAAACTCCTTGGTTGCCAGAGGACTCCCTCGGCCCACAGCCAGCCTCAGCAGGTGGCTCGGAGAACCACCAGCGCTCCTGTGTCCCTCACGCTGGAGACTGAACATGGCATCTTCTATAAACAGCAACTGCTCTACTACTGAACCGCACCCCTAGCCCTGGGGGCTCTTGGTCTGTGAAAGGTCGGAGATTTTGCATTTTGAACAAACTCCCAGGAGATGCCTGGGTTGGATTTCCACGGGACAGCAACCACGAGTAAGAAGGCTCAAGAGAAAGGGGTCTAAACAGGGCAGCGAATAAGAATCTCCATAAGTATTTTAAACTCCGGATTCTGAGCCCCGCCATAGACCTCTTGAATCAGAGCCATGGTGTAGTGATCTGTGTAAAAACATGACAGATGGCTTGATTCGTGACTTTGTCTTGTAACTGCTGTCCTCAAGCCTGCTGTGGACACTGAGAGAAAGGCCTCCCCAAACCTGTCTGTGCCAAACATTTTTTTCTATTTTTAGTAAGATTTGCTCCTTTTGAATCTGGCCTATCATTCACCATTTAACAAATATTTATTATTAAGTCTCTCCTGTGTTACCATAAAGGTCTGTTCTTTCCTGTGTAGCAGGACAGACAGTTGGTAGGTAACAGCGCCTGCTTCATGCCTCCAAGGCTGTGCAACTGAATCAGAGAAATCTCCGGTGGCTTAGAGTTCACGAGGTTGCTTCCCTTACATGGTTATAACGCTGCTAATGTGTTCTTAATGAGCTGCCATTTACTTATGCAAATAGCAGGGCACAGATGCCAGGGGCATTGGGGCTTACGGAGCCGCGTGCCTCCGCAGCTTGCCTGTGTTTTCAGGCGGAGCTGCTGGTCTCTGGGGCTTGTTCTGTTCTTCATCCTTAGTAGCTACTATGTGGGTAATTTGTCTGTCACTGTGTGTGTTGGGTATCTCACCAGGATAGCCTGGCATGAGAGCACCTCTGGCTGTTAGAGGAGTAGAGGTCATCCTAGACACCCTCCTTGCTTTGTTATCTCTGTCCTCCTCTCTCTTGTGCTGGCTGGCTTTTACCAAGCTCTGGGAAGACCATGGGTGGGAGGCAGTGGCTGTTGACCTCAGAAATGGGTGCTGTTAGATCTAAGTCAGGCTGTGAGTTTCATTTCTGGCCTCTACGAAGAAATTTCAGAAAAGGTGCTTTTGAATCTTTTCAAAGAACAAAAGCAAGCAAACTGAAAGCCCTCACCACCAGCAAAAGAAAACACCCCAGGCCAGGTCTTCATTTCTCTCCCGTTTCCCTGAGGACTTTCTCCAGCACAGTTAGAGCCAGAGACGATGCTGGGGTGGTGTGCCAGCTACTTCATTTTCTATTTGTTGCTGTGGCAAGACAAAAACAACTTAAAGAAGGAGGCTGGAGAGACGGCTTAGTGACTAAGAGCATACGTTGCTCTTCCAGAAGACCCGAGTTCAGTTCCCAGTGCCCATGTCAGGTAGCTTACAACTGCTGGTTACTTCCGCTCCAGGGGACTTGGCATCCTCTTCTAGCCTTTGAGGGTGCCTGTGCTAACCTGTACATATCAACATACAACACACACATATTTTTAAAAAATGATAAAATAAACATAAATTTGAAATAAAGACGCAGGGATTTACTTTGGTTTGTAGTTAAGGGTCACAGCGATATCATGGTGGCAGAGAGTGAGGCGGCGGGTTATGCTGCACTTGCAGTTGGGAAGCAGAAGGTGACCAATGCCCTCAGTTGCTTCCTCACCACCCCCCTTTTTATTCAGTCTGTGACTTCAGAGCTGGTGCCTCAGCTGCTCATGTATGGGCTCCGTGAGTGGGAGAGGTCGTTCACCTTTGGAGCCTCTCTTTTGACGGTGGTGAGCAGGAAGTGTGGTGTGGCTGAGAGAACTCTAGAAAGTTAGCTTCAGCATAGAAATATAAGCTGTTGTTACCGAAGCTGCAGGTCCCTCCAAGGGCCATCTGCTGCCCCCTTCAGAAAAGGAGGAAGACAATCAGACTCACGTCAATGGCCATGGCGTCACTTTATGGACTGAGCTGTAGGCACTGCCCCCATCTCCAGTACTGCAGACAGATTGTCACGGCACGTGACACTATCCTTATGCAAGAATATTACAAATTCAGTTTCTTGAGACGTTGTGCCAAACCCTTCAGCAAAATAGAAATCTTCCGCATCTGCTTAGCTTCTCTGAGTCACTAATTTTGGTAACGGGGCAAGGGAAGCTTGTCCACAAGGAGGCTCTACCTTTCCTTGTGCCGGATGAACATATATGTGTATATATACATATATATATGAAATATATATTTTTTCATGTTTTGTTCTTGGGTTTGTAAAATACAGTATTGGCATTAGTAGTGGTGGGCAAACTGCCTCCAGTTCTTTTTAGAGCAGGTCAGGCAATAATCAAATAATTATACTCTTAGCTACTTAACTATTTTGGACAAATGATGCTGGAAAGGGCTCATTTTGTCTTTTAAAGGGGAGAATCAACCAAATCTAAGCATGTTGAAAATGCCATAAGGAAACTTGTTGCTTTTATGCTAATTAAAAATGGAGTTTTTAATTAATGTATTAATGACATATACTAAGAAGTTTATTGCGATGTTTCCCTATATCCATATACTATAACTGATCAAATCCAAGTTTCCTTTGCCCCCAACCTGCACTAATTATTACTCTACTTTTTGGACAACTTAAAAATTTCTTTTATTTTTTATTTTTTTTTTGTGTGTGTGTGTGTGTGTATGCACATGTGTGTGCATGTGTCCTGGTGAGCCTGTGGAGATCAGAGAACAATGTTTTGGTTGTCAGTTCTCCTCTTTTTTTTTTTTCATTGTTTTGTTTTATTTTTTCCATTCAAGAACATAATTAAAGAAATAAAATTTTTTTTTCCTTTCTTCCCCTTCTCCCGGTCCCCTCCCACTACCCCCCCCACCCCTCCTCCCTCCCCCTTCTTCCTTGAAAGAGGACATGGTGCCCTGCCCTGTTCAGTTCTCCTCTTTTACCTTGTTTTGAGTCAAGGTCACTCATTTACGACACAATGCATAGTCCTTGCTAGCTGTCCCTGAGCTTCTGGGTAATTAACTCTCGCCTCTCCTCCCTTTTCTTCCTGGGGATGGAAGTAGGCAGAGCTCTGCGACCTGTGACAACTTGAACTCAGACAGTAGTTCGTGCCTCACTTGGGATCCTGGTTACAGCACTCTGGTGTTTGCTGGGAGACTACACAGGTCCCAGACAAGGTCACTGAGCATAGTAATGGGATGCTAACTCTGTGGGGATGGCAAGCATCTTCAGTCATCGGAACCACCTGCATCTGCACTGATGGAGTTTGCTGGTATTCTCTTCTCTCCTTCTTCTTTTAAAACCCTTCAAAGATTAGGCATCTGTTAGGGACTTTTTTTTTTTTCCTGTGCTCTTGTCCCAGGTCTTTGAGTCTTTCAAAGTTCCAGCCTCCCTCTTGCTGATTTCCAGTGTCTTCTGATAGTTACCCACCTCAAAATGCAGGCATCTGTTTGTTCCTTCGGTTCTCTGTGGAGGAGGAGGTGCATGCTGTCTCTTTCTGGCCTCCTTGGATCTCTTTTTTTCTGTGCGTTTTCTTCGGAAGCCTGAACAGGGGTTTGACTGGTCCTAAACTTTGGTGGGATTGTCATGTGGGTCCGGCAGACTGATCATGAGCTATCTCATATTTGACGCCAGGAAAACACCGTTTTCCTACACCATAGATAAAGTCCACGCCAAACTATTTCCACTCTGGCTTAGGCCGTCTTAAAACAAGGACCTCATCTGAAAAGAAAATTCATGATTTTCCAGAGGAGCCACATCTCCTTGGGTTGAGGCCTTTCTCACTTTCTGAGAGAGCCCCAGTCACACTGGCTGCCCTGCGGATCCGCCAACACCCAGTGTTCCTGCTGACCTCAGGGCCTTTGCACACACAGCGTCCCCTTCTTAGCACACTTACTGCTGGACCAGTGCTCCTTTAGAGAAGCTGCTACAGCCGCACCTCAGAGCTGTCGGGCCTCTTTCTCTGTTCTACTGTAGAACCTTCTCTTCCTCGACGGCACTCACCCTAGATCATTGATGTCTTTTTTTATTTTAAATTCTTAATTTTTTGTGAAATGGTTTCATTGGTGGCTGCCTCCCCGCTAGACTGAGAGCAGAGTGGCCCTGTTTGAGTCACTGTTGGATCATCACTGGAGCGCAATGCCTGGAAGATAGTAAGTGCTCCGTACACACTTGTTGGTGTGCCGATTCTCACCCCGGTGGATGTCTCGTTCCCTACAGGGAATGCGTGTAGGCAGCAGTCACATTCTCCCCTGTAGACTCCTGGCCAGTGCTTTTGTGACAGGGGCTGAGAGAAGTACCTTTGACAGTAGCTCTGGACAACGGCGAAGGGCCTAGAATCTTTACAAGCAGGACTCCCAGGAAACAGAGCAGATATTTAGGCAATGAGCTGGGAATTTAAATCTAATGTGGTTGAGATAGAGTTAATAAAATATCCTCGAGCTCTCTACATATGCTGGCTTCCCTTAGAATTGCAAATGGGCCCTGACTTATAGCGGCTGAGTTTCTATTTTCCATTTTGACTATAGTGTGAAAGCCATATGCATATAGTAGAAACATTACTATGAAGCTTGAATCATCATCTTTTTCTGGTCTCATGATGCCCCATTCTGTACGGTGCTGGTTTGTGATGGAGGGCGGAGTCTCGAACCTCAGTCCCTGTTCAGTCTTGTGTCATCAGAGGAAACGAGACACACTATAGCATCTTGTGTTTCTAAGCCAGGGTGTTTGGCAGCTTAAGCCTCAAGTGTAGTTGTAGTTGTTGTTGTTTTAACTCTTTGTACTCTTTGGGGACCCGCCACCCAGCTTCCAAATAGTCACATAGAGACTTATTATTACTTATAAATGCCCAGCCTTAGCTTGGCTTATTTCTAGCCAGCTTTTCTTAAATTATTCCAAGTACCTTCTGCCTCTGGGCTTTTACTTTTCTCTATTTCTGTATATCTTTTTTCCCTTCTTACTCTGTGTCTGACTGTGTGATTGGGTGGCTGCCCCCTGCCCCCACATCCTTCTCTTCTCCTTTCCTCACTCTTCCTCTTCTTTTTATTTTCAATGCCTGCCAGCCCTGCCTATCCTTTCTCCTGCCTGGTTATTGACTGCTCAGCTCTTTATTAGAGCAACCAGCTGTTGTAGACAGGCAAAGTAACACAGCTTCACAGAGTTAATCAAACGCAACATAGAAGAATGCAACGCACCTTTGCATCATTAAACAAATATCACATCATAGACAAATATAACACACCTTCAACTAATATTCCCCGACACTTAAGTGCCTCATTTGCTTATGATACTTTTAACTTGTGGTAAGTTTATTGGGGTGTAGGAACCATTTGCCCGGCCCTATACAGTGGGTCCTGAGAGGAAGCAATGGCAGTTTTCTCTCACAGGTGCTTAGCTACCTGGTCCCTTTTTATCTTTTTCTGCTTTTGTCACGATAGCCATGTTTGTAGAACATCATTTTAAGGCGTGTTACTTTTGTTCGTGCGCTGTAGCATTTGTTTAATGATGTAAATGCTAAATAAGTAAAAATCACCTGTAGTCAGAAGGCTGAGTCAGCAACTAGCTGACAGAAAGTGGTAGGGAGGAGCCAGGTGGACAAGGGTTTTTAAGGAGGGGGAAGAGATGTGTGAGTATTTCTTGGGGGACGGGAGGAGGTGAGCTGCTTGCTATTCAGCCTCTCTAGGGGCAGGACTCCACCTCAACCTTTGAACCTTGAGTTCTTTGGAGGGACAAAGATTTAGATAAGTTCCCTTTGTAGCTTTGAAAGAGTCAGTGCCTGAAGGAATAGAATTTTCTCAGGCTGTGGCTCTTGTGGCCACACTTCTGCTGATAGTGGTGGAGAGTCACAGTTATGTCCTATGGAGGAGGACAGCCATAGCTTAAAAGGCAGCAACACTTAAAAAAGACAAGTCATGAGTTTTCTGAGACATAGCTGCCAGATGGAGGAGGCTCTCCTGATAGACCACCCCCCTTTTTTTTTTAACAAGTAATCTTGGTTGTATTATTATATTAAGGCTTCAGATTTAAGACTAATCTTAAGACCTTAGGGTTTGTTTTAAAATATTTTCAATCCAATAACTCTTTTGTGTACGTGGGTGTGTATGTGTGTGGGTACACATGCCATAGCAGATGTGCTTATGTGAGAGAACAACTTGTGGGGGTCGTTTCTCTCCTACCTTGTCAGGTCCCAAGGGTTTGAACTCAGGTTGGCAGGTTTAGCGGCAAATGCCTTTACCTGACAGTCAGCTAGTCCAGGATTTGCTTCTTACTGTAACATTTCACCGACCACCCTGACTAATATTTTTAAATCTTACTCATGATTCATTTTTTTTCTCAAAAACAAAGCGTTCCTTTCCTTGTGAATCCATACCTGCTTCGCAGATGATCTTATGCTCCCGAAGTTTGTATGAAGCATTCCAGGTGCCCCACCAGGGAGTTCTCAGACGCCGCAGCTCCTGAAAACGTTTGGTTGTGTGGAGTACCTCACACACGTTTCTTCTCCTCTGCCAGGAGAATTATTTCCTATTGAATAAGTGTCTTCCAGCCCCTGGTGGCACTTCTGACAAGCAAAATAGGACGAGTTATGCTTGGCGGGTTCCTGAAGAGCCTTCCTGGCTCGCACGTCAATCTGACATCTCCTGGTGAGCTTCATGTCTTCTTGAGTACATCTCTCAGAGGCCTCCCTCATCTCCAGCTATTCATCATCAGGTCCAGAATTGAAAGACTTACGCCCTGAGCGAGCAAAGACACTTCCCTTTCAGGGCAAAGATGCTACCTGTCTGTGACAGCTGCCAGCGATGTCCTGTTGCCCCCGGGAGGTTTCGAGGTATGGGTGGTAGGAAGGGGATTCTCCAGGGGGTGGGGAACTGGTGTTTAGAGTCAGGTTCTGTCAGTGTTGGAGTCAGCTTCTAGCTTCTGATGGGCCTTGGGCAAGCGACTGCACATTTGCCGCCCGCAGCAAAAGCATCGTGTGTGATGAGTAATGATGGAGCCTTCAATAGCTTTCAAGTCACCGATCACCAGGGATGGTCATAAGACACCAGCATTCTTTGCCAGGAAAGTCTTAAAAAGTTTAAATTTATGCATTAATTCACACATTATTCCGATTGGCTTGAGAGCTTCCACAGAACAAAGAGGAGTCTTTTTTTTTATTTATTGTTATTGATTGTATTTCTTATCATCTTCAGATAATAGTCAAAATTTCCCATTTGGAATTCAGACCCATTCGCTTTAGGGATTTTTCTAATAGTTGGTGTTGCACGGGAAATAAAATGATGACCCCGTCTTTTAAGCTGTGGCTTGTTTAGGGTTTGATATTTTGGAGGGAAAGGCAGGACTCTGGGGCCAAGATGGTCCTTTCTGGGAGAGGGGCTGCCGGAAGGAGGAGTATAGGCCTTTGTGTGCTTTGTCTGTAGAGGGGCCAGTGGGTGGTAGGTGGGTGGCTGCTGCCTATTTGGAGGTCCAGTGCCTTGGCCTTGCGAGTAACCGTGGTGGGTTTCTGCAGTCAAGTTCATGCAGGAGAAAGGAAATGCCAAAAGGGGGCATTTCTGTGTCTTTTTCAGTTGCTAGGTCTAAGGAGATGGTGAAGGTCATGGAGGTAGGGTCCTTTCTGGATGGTGAATAACAGGTGAGAGGGCTGGTGGCTAAATGTCCTCCATAGTAACCCAGGGGCTGGAAATGAGTGATACTGGGTTTCTTGGTTACCATGGTGACCATGGTACCATTGGTTACCATGGTGGAATAGAGACTGGGGCTAGGTTTAATAAACTTCAGAAAAGGAATGTGAGTGGTACGGAAGAAACCCTCTGCTCCACTCGTTGGCTTTCTAGAACAGAGCTCCTTTGGAGGAAAGGTGACTAAATGTTTGCAGGTCACTGTGCTGTGAGGCCTCTAAGATTCTGGAGCAGATGGCTGATGACTTTTTAGCTGTAATGATGACTTAGGGTGATGTGTCTCGTGTTGGGACAAATGCTCTTGCATCTTTAAGAGTGGCCGAGCTGGAGGCATGGCTGGGGAAACTGGATCCTACCATACTGGAACTAGAATCCATCTGCTGATTCCTGGATACACTCTAATGACCTCTTCCACGAGACCTGCTGTGAGGCCAGATGGCTATACGAAGGCACGGTCCATGTTAAATCAGATGAGCCGTGGCTCCCCATCCTCCCCGGGATCTGAACAAGGCCCACGTGGGGGACATGGTCACATGATGATTTCACAATGTGTAAATCAGTTGGAGATGCTTGTGTGCTGATTCTAACAGCTGTCCTCATGGCCAATGGTCAGTGCGGTCTGATGGGCTTTCCCAGGCTGCCCCGGGGCTGTGTTACCTCTTTGTTCTCTGAAGCTTAAGTCCAATTCAGTCACTCTTTTTGGATGAGCTCTGGGCAGAATTATCTGGAGTTTGTGAGGCTTTAGCTCCAAGCCCAGGGTTATAGTATGTTAAGGGCAATGTCTATCCCAGGGTTATAGTATGTCAAGGGGAATGTCTATCCCAGAGCTATAGTATGTTAAGGTGAATGTCTATGTAAGCATTTTTGGCAAGTTGTCTAAAGGTATCTTAGTAGAAAAAGGCCTAAATGTCCAAGGAGCTAATAATAATTTATAACTCCTTACTCAAAACACTGCTCTTGTCCATACCTAATTTGTTATTAGTAGCTGTGGTTTTGTTTTTTGACTACAGACACAAAAGTGTCTATGCTTCGAAGGTAACAAAACCCAGATCTACCCATCCAATGTTAATGCACAGGGGAGTCAGTATTTCCAGCAATCATAGGCTGGGTGGGGACATGTCCAGGATCCCCACCCATACCTTCTCCTTTACACGATTGGTGCTTTTGTCTGGATCATTCATGAGCAAGGCTGTCCTTGACAATCCTTGTGTGTGTCTGTCCTAGAGTGTGGGACGCGGCCAACCATGCCTGAAGTTTTTCCATCCAGGGGTCCCTTCTTTTTTCCCTCCCTCTTTCTGAAGGCTCTCCCTATATAGTTCAGGCTGGCCTTGAACTTTTCTTCTCACCCCCTCGACTTCCTGAATACTGTACCTGGCTGACATTTTCTTTAGACCTCATCAGCAGCATCTCACATCCAGCTGGTGGTACATCACTCCTGGAAATGAGACTTACCTTTCTCTCCATTTTGTATTATCACAGTCCAAGCTCCCTGAGAACGGAGATGGTCTTTGTGAGAGCTTTCCTATGCTGGGGATCTAAAGATCACTCACGTGTGATCTACCACGGGGCTACATCCCCAGGTACAATGCTTTCCCACAGAGCCTGGGCCACAGAAGTGATTCAACAGGAGTCTGCTGGCTTATTTGATTAATAATGCCTACAGTGTTTTCAAAGTTTTAAGCATTCACTACCTATTTAATTAAAAAAGGCAGAATGAGGAGCTATCGCCTCTGCTGTGAGTAATTGGAAAATTTGGCTGAAACAGTGCACCTGGGAACCAGAATTAGACGCTGTTCCAAGGTAAGGCTATTACAAACCATTTGATGGAGATGGTGGTCATCTGAGTCTAAAGTTGTTTAGAGAGAGCAGACATTTTCTTTTTACCAGTTATGAGTCCTGCTGGTCCTGTGTGTTAGGAAGCCTTTGGTTACTTTAAATCTCCTCTGTTGTCTTTTAGTGTTTATTTTTATTTTGTCCACACTGATGGCAATTCAGCATTAACTGTATCAGCCATCTGCTTAAAATCTCCTGTGAGTAGAGAGAAACCCATCTTCCTCCGTGATTCACCGTGGTGGGTAGGCTGTTCTTGCTCTCCTCTTTGGGCTGTGATAGTTCACTAGTTGCTAGGACAAGCCAAGTGTTTTCTGTCTCAGGACCTTTGCACACGCAGCCTCTGTGCCTGCTGTTTCTCTAGTTCTTTATCCTGTTAGCATCTGGCTAACCTTTGGCTTGTCGAAGGGAATTTTAAATTGCCCGTCACAAAGAGGGCCATGTGCCAGATTGTACCACAATAATGGACTTACATTCTGGATGGAGGTTACAAAGTTTAAAATAATTTTATTAGTTACTTTCACTGTTTGCAATCTGTATTCTACACTAGGCACAGATTCTGTGAGGCAGGAACCTATCCATTTTACTCTCTGGTGGGCTCCTCCCAACCCCATCCTGACTCGCCACATGGCAGGGTTCTACATGTGTGTGTAAGCTAGAGGGCCAGAGAGAGTGTGCGATGCCTGGGCTGGGGGTCACTTGCAGACAAAAGCCAGTGGTTTCCACTTTCTACTTGGCCCTGCTTCAGGTGCTCACTGAGCGACAGAACTTCCCCCCCCCCCGCCCCACTCTAGCCTCTGTCACTGGGTGTAAGAGGGCTGGTGACAATGGCTGAGGAAAAGCAGTTTGGGAGCCCCCCACAGTCCATCTTTCTCTGAGACCTCCAAGTGTGAGCATTTGCTAGAGAGAAGGGAATAGATTTGTTGATCCCTCTTCTCAGGGAGACAAGTCCAGACGAAATGTCAAAAGATGCCATTGTCTGTGGCGACAGGGGACAGCCTGGTATAGGGCCTGGCTTCTCACCTGGGAGTTGGTGGATAAAAGAATGACCTCATAGCTAGGGAAAAGGAAATCTGCATCTGAGGTTTTCCAGCTGTTCAGCCAGAATGCCCATCCAAGAGCTGACCTTTAATGTGGGTGAGAGGCGCCAGCCTGCTGGGACAGACCAGAAGAGTCAAGCTAAGAGACGTTGATGGCAAGTCTAACCCAACAGAGGGTGGAGCAGCATCTTAACCTGACAAGTAGCAATTAGGCTTGAAACAAGGCCATGGGGTGCACAGGGCTTCCGTGGAGGTGGCGATGCTGGGGAAGGGGTGGGAATCTGGAAGTGTCCCTCCTGGCCCTCACTCGGGATAGGCAAAGATGCCTGGGGCCGCAGGATGGGAGTTGTCACCTGTCTTCAGTGAATATCCAGTGGTACTGGCAAAGCTCACGTGAATGGCTTCATCCCAGCCCCTGGGAACAGATAACTTTTTCGTTTCTCGAACAACAAAATAAGCTTTGGAGAGATGGAATGAGATCTTGGAGTTCCTGGGCACATAATGGTGGTGCTAAGGTTTCTGATACCTGGGTCAACCTCGGGTTCTCCCAATAAACCATAGGTTTAGGTCAGCTTTGCAGCTCCCTGGAGACTGTGGCTACAACCTCTTACCTTTCCACTCTCTTCCTCACTTTCAGGAGCCTCCTCCTCTTCTTTCTCTTTCACCCTTTCCCACCCACCAGTACTGGGAGTTGTCAAAGGGACTGCTCCTTGAAGTTTCTTCTGCTTGTTCCATCATTTCAAGAGGGACCTGATTTTGGTACCCAAGGAGGCCCAAGGGTGTGGCTCTAGAGGTGATACAAAATGGCAGGCTCTGGATGGAATACACAGCTCTTCCCCAGGATAGGTAGAGCCTGTGTGTACCCAGGACATTGTGGACTCCAATGAAGCCATCTTCAGCCCTAGGAATGTGGACCTAGGAGAGAGGAACATTGGCTACTCTACCCACCCTATCCAGACTGGGACCACAGGCTCCAATAGAGTAGCATCCTCATCACCTCTGTCCCAACCACTCACCTCACCTTGTGACTTTGCATGTTTTATTTCCTCATCTTCTGAATCTGGTCATCCTACTTGCTCTGAATAGCAAAATAATTCAGAAGCAGCAGTGTGGTTTGTAGCCAGGACCTTACAGAACTTGTGTGTTTGTGTGTATCCTCTTGCTGTCTCCCCGGGGACAACATGCTTGACCTATCTTGCTGATTGACGAAAGTGGGAGCGTGGGGATGGGAGCCAGGAACAGAGCTGCCTGGCTGAGGAGCCCAACAGTCAGTCCAGAGAGGGCCTGAATCTTCAGTCTCTAGACGCCTGAGTGAACACGCCTGGCACAGACCACTCCACAGACACATGGGAATCATAATTAGTTTTGATTATGCAGAGCAGGTTTTTCAATAGCAGGCACTTGAAAAACCAACAGAAAAACCAACTAAGTGTATTATATAGAAAGATAAAAATAAAGAAAAGTCGGCAGTGATGACACACACCTTTAATCCCAGCACTCAGGAGGCAGAGGCAGGAGGATGTCGGTGAGTTCGAGGCTAACTTGGTCTACAGAGCAAGTTCCAGGACAGTTTCCAAAGAAACCCTGTCTCGAAAAGCCAAAAATAATTAAAAAAAGAAAAGTAGTTGGCCCAACTTTATCTATAGAAAGGGATTTAGGATCTGAGTTTACCTTTTATATTGCAGATGAAGATCTGAGTCCTAGGGAAGTGACCTCAGGTCACACAGCTGCTTTAAGAAATGATTCCATTTTCCCAGTCCTGGGCTCTTTAGGGACTCTGCTTATACATTTACCTGCCTTGCTCCTGGGCACTGCTGATGACATACTGGGCAGTGAGGGTTTAAGGAAGTGGATGAAGGTCAAGTGTGTGATTCTTCATAGCCAGCATCCCTGCTCTGTAGTGTCTCATCCTTTCTTCATGTGTCCCTCTAGGATGTGAGATAGAGAGTTGCTCTAATCTAGGAAGTAGGCCCCAGAGTGACCTTCGGCTCCAATGGCTGCTAAGCTACAGAAGTTTTCAGTGCCAAACTGGTCCTCTTCCCAGAGAACTGTGACATGGCTTCAGGCCTATTTTTTGGCAGTTGGCTTATATTCTGGGCATGTATCATTCTGCTACTGAGTCAAGAAATGCATGCCTTTGGAGACATCCCATGGCATGGACCAACTGACTGCATCTTCCTCAGCTGCCAGCTTTGCCCTCCACATATCCACTCTCCACCAGATGGACAAAGGTGCGGCTCCAGACAGACTGCCAGGTGTGAGTCTGCATCAGTAGCTGTGTGTGTGCATGTGTGGCCATTTGTGTGTGACCATGCATGTAAATGTGCTTGTGAACAAGTGACTGAGATGGGTGGGACTCTTCTGGAGTACCCTTGATAAGGGAGCTGAGCCAGTCTCATTTCCTAGAAGGAACACAATGGGTTTAATAAATTAATGCTGTGCTCTTCAATAATTCTTCTGCCCCAGGTGTCCCACTTGTCTTGTTTCCTTTTCCCCCCCTCTGCTCCCTGGAAGTGCAGTAATTAGATCTGCGCTGAGAGACTCAGAAGATTTCAGCTCAGTTATGAAGGGATGGAGGCGCGAAGGTCATCACGCCTGACATCTGCTTATTGTAATCTTGTAATTTCCGTTTCACTAGACTCTGTGGTAGACAAGCAGGCTTAACAGGATGCAGAGGGAAGGTGCTGACCCCAACTCCCTTCTGCATGAGAAAGGAATAAAGAGCATTTGAAGAGCAGCAAACAGTGGCTCCCCTCTCCAGCAGCTATGTTGGCTGTTTAGGGCACTCAGATTGCAGTGCTAAAATCTCTACCCCTGGTAGCTCACGGAATACATGTTCCAGAATGTGTGTAAACATAAGATAAGCCCCACCATGTGGCATGTGCTTTACCCTTCCTCTCAGACATCCCTCTTTCAAGTGGGGCAGTGATGGTACATGCCTTAAATCCCAGCACTCGGGAGGCAGAGGCAGGAGGATCTTTGTGAGTTTGAGACCAGCCTGGGCTACAAAGCTAGTTCCAGGACAGCTGTTCCATAGCTGTTACACAGAGAATCCCTGTCTCAAAACAGCAAACAAACAACAACAAAAATCCCTCTTCCTTGGCTTGCTCAGGACACCCTATAACCATTTGTCCTCAGGGAACTTGGAGACTTGTAGTCAAGGGATCATCCAGGTTCCTGATTTGTACAATTTTCTGTTTGATTCAAACCCAGTCACCTGAGACAAGGACCCAGAAACTGCTGGACTGATAGGTATGGGAAGAGGACTAGCCCTACATAAGCCCTTCTGCCTGCCCCACCTGCCAGCCTGGACTCTTCATTCTGTTTCCATGTGTCGAGGACTGTGGGATTAGGACAGAGGCCAAGCTTCAAGCTGTTGAGGAGAGACTTAGGGCTGCTTCCTGTTCCTGAAGCTATTCCGTGCCATGGTCCTGCCTGGCAGAACATGTGAGACTCACTTGGGAGGTTTTATACCTGCCAATGGTCAGACTTTTCCTAAGGCAGTAGGATCAGTGGAAGTTGGGCATGAGCAAGGCATTTCCACTACATTCCCTGTGTTGGAACCAGTTTCCAGACAGATGAATCCCAGTGAGGGCTTTGAGAAGGTGGTATCTGGGGCCATGCTGGTGGGCAATTCTGTGAATGAAGACCCTGCCCGGACTAGGCTGAATAATGCCCCCATACCCAAGAAACTGGGTTCTTCTACATGGAACCTTTACATGTTATGCTATTTTGAGAAAGATTTCTTTCTTTTATTAATGAGTTTTATCATGACATCTTTTACATGTGTGCCAATATGCTTTTGGAGAAAGATTTTCTAAAGATATGGTGGAATTAAGTACTCGGTTTATCCAGGTGGGTCTTAAATGCCATCATAAGTTCCTTTTTTGAAGGAAAGTGGAGGGAAAATTCACATGTATATGGGTGTCTTAGGGTTTTATGGCTGTGAAGAGATATCATGGCCATGCAACTCTTATAAAGGAAAACATTTAATAGGTGCTGGCTTACAGTTCAGAGGGTTAGTCCATTATCATGGCAGGAAGCATGTTGGCACACAGGCAGACATGGTGCTGGAGAGGTAGCTGAGATTTCTACATCTGGATGAGCAGGCATCAGGAAGAGTGGGTGACACTGGGCCTGGTTTATGCATCTGAAACCTCAACGCCCACCTCCAGTGACACACTTCCTCCAACTAGACCACACCTACTTCAACAAGGCCACACCTCCCAATAATGCCACTTCCTATCATTTTTCATTCAAATCACTGCCTAGGGGTAGTTGGTATGGGGATAGAGCAGGGAGAGATTGGAAGACGCGGACCTTGAAGTGCTAGATCACAGTCCTTGGATGCTAGAAATCAGTAAAGTTGAGTCAAGTATATATCCCCTATAGGTTACAGAGGAAGTGTGGTCCTCCTGACATCTTGATTTTGGTCCTTTGAAGCTTATCTGTATCTTCTAGCCTTCAGGATGGTGGGCTAATAATTACATTATGTTTTGACCTCATGTTTGTGGCCATAGGAGACTAATGCACTTCCCTTTGAACTGTCCAGCAGAGGTTGTCTATTATAGGGTATTCATTTCCAATCCCTAACTCAACTGATACACACCTGAATTGTATCTTCTCACTACCTGGCCAACTAGCTTAACCCAGGAAACTAGCTTTAATTGGAAACTAGCTTTAATTTAAAGGAGGCTGGTTGACAATTCAGAGTTTGGTTAGGATTGGTGTAGGACTCAGTAGGTTGGGCTAACATCCTTCATGGCTTTATCTTTGTCAGTCACAGGAGGCTCTAGAGGAAGCACTTGTATAGGTATGTGTGTGTGTGTGTGTGTGTGTGGTGTGTTTTGTCTGTGTGTGTGTGTGTGTGTGAGAGAGAGAGAGAGAGAGAGAACAGGGTAGACTACTGTAGAGAAGAGGCAAGAGCTGAAGGGAAGGATATGCCACCAATTTTGCAGAAATGGATGCACAGGCAAGCTTGGCTGAGAGAGAGTTTGGAGTAGGTGCTTGTACATCAACAGCAGTGTTCAGAGTTGCTGGCAGGGTGGTGCCAAGACTTCAGCATGTAACACACACTCCCTGAGTCATCCCAATTGACATGGTTCACTGATCATGTTCTGAGAAATTCTGAGCTCAGGAATCATTGAGATAGGAAGTTGAAAGCTTTGATTGTACCCAAAATGACTTTACTCTTTGGAAAAATTTAAACAGTATTTGGCTCACTACTCAGCATTTCTAACTCTCTCAGACCATAAATGTTTATTTTTGGTATAACAATAGACAAATGCACGCATGCACACACACACACACACCCAAACAAATAAACAAAAACCAAAGATTATAATGAAAATTGTCATCCTCTATCTACTTCTTTCTAACCCACTTCTACAGAAGCAACTTAAAAAAATCATTCAGCTTTTGCCTCTGTTTTTAACCCTGTTGTGTGACTTTTCCTGGGAGATGTGTGTTGTGGAATATTAGTTTATGATGCATTACATTCATTTATGCTGTGGAATATTTGTTTAATGATGCAAAGATGTGTTGCATTTGTTTAACTCTGTGAGGCTGTGCTACTTTGTCTGTCTAAAACACCTGATTGGTCTAATAAAGAGCTGAATGGCCAGTAGCTAGGCAGGAGAGAGAAATAGGTGGGGCTGTCATGCAGAGAGAATAAATAGGAGGAGAAATTTGGATTCAAGAGAAGGAGAGGACAGGGAGTGAGGAGTGAGAATATGAGGAGAGGGGTATACCAGGGGCCAGCCACCCAGCCGTATGACCAACTACAGGAGTAAGAAGGAAAGAAAGGTATATAGAATAGAGAAAGGTAAAAGCTCAGAGGCAAAAAGGTATATGGGATAATTTAAGTTAAGAAAAGCTTGCTAGAAACAAGCCAAACTAAGGCCAGGCACTTATAAGTAAGAATAAGCCTCCATGTATTTATTTGGGAGTATTGACAGAGGTTTCTGTCCCATCCAGTTCAGCAGTCATTCAGTCCCAAAGAGACACACAGAGGCCTACATTAATTATAAACTGGTTGGCCTATTAGCTCGGACTTTCTTATTAACTAACTCTTATGTCATACATTAACCCATTATTCTTGTCTGTGTTAGCCACATGGCTTGGTACCTTTTATCAGCGAGGCATTCTCATCTTGCTTCCTCTGTGTCTAGGTGATGACTGGAGACTGAGCCTTTCCTCTTTCCAGAATTTTCCTGTTTTTGTCACATCACCTATACTTCCTGCCTGGTCACCCTGCCTATACTTCCTACCTGGCTACTGGCCAATCAACATCTTATTAAAACAATACAAGTGACAAATCTTTACAGGGTACAAGACCATTGTCCCACAGCATTTCCCCCCTTTTTTTCTAAACAAATGCTCTGAACCTAATCTCCTTTGTTTAGCTTTCTTTCTGACCATTATCTATAACAACTTGTAACCAACATTCTAAACAAAGAAAAACAACAAACAGCCTTCTGCCAACAAATTGGTACACCAACATGGTTGACTATATTGACCTGAGAAAGCTTAAAAAGGAATTCTAGACACAAAAAGACAGAATTTAACTCAACTTCTTGCTCTGTTTGCTGGCAGTGTTCTGCAGCTTCTTTAAGAGAAATCTTCCTGATTCAGTCATAGCAGAAAAACAAAGCAAAGCAAAACAAAAAAACTCACACAGTTTTGAAATAGCTTCCTGGACTGTGCTGCCAGACTGAACTCTGAATCTTTCATGAGCATTTAAATGGGGTTTGTGAACAAAGTGCCACAACTTGCTTAATGGCAATACAGACCTGCTGTGACCCTACTCTGGATCTGGGACAGAGAGAATGGTTCTCAGAGGCAATGAATGGAGCTCTGACATGTTGGACTGGGTGAAGCCAAAGGCAAAGCAGCCTTAACCCTAGTAATGTCACTTAGCATTTTAAGAAATGCTCTTGGACAGAAAAGGGTTTCAGATACACAATAGGACAAATTCAGACATAAAAGACCTTTAAACGAAACAAAGTATTTAAAAAATGTATGTAGGCTTGGGAGAGAGAAGAAAAAGAGTAAAGAGACAGTAAATGTAATATAAAAGAGTACAGACTGTCATAGATTAGAAGAGTAAAGATAATAAAATAAATATTAAACTTATATAAAAAGTAATAGAGTAAGAAAAATAAGTCACATAAAGATGGAATATACACAAAGAGTCTAGATTATATATATTATTGTGTTTTCTTTGATTCTTTTTTGACTGTGAAGGAGCTAAGTACAGAGAGACATTTCGTTGTATGGGTTGCTAGGCTAAACCAGCATAGATATTTTAAAAGTATTATGACTTCAGAATTTGGGTCTAAGGATTTTTTTTGCTTTGGAAAAGGGTTCTTCTTTTGTTTTCACAGAGAATGAGAACCTGTGGAATCCTTCCAGATCAATGTAGTTTGATGGACCAAGACCTCCTGAAAGGTCACTGTATACACCCCTCAAAATTTCTTTGCCCACCAAAAAGCAGGAAGCAGTTTAGAGAGAATTATGCCCAAATTCCCCAAATATTGTTTATAAATGTTTGTTTACATTTAAAAGGGGATATGCTATAGAGATTTGCATTGGCATGGATCTTGGTTTATTGATACAAATTTAAAGTCAATTTAGTTATATATATATATATATATATATATATATATATATATATATATATATATTTCTGCTCTTGATTGAGGTATTGTGTTTGTGCAGCTTATTTAGAAATGTAATGTATAATTAGGATATATTGTACAGCTCTTTTAGAAATGTAATGTATAATTAGGAAATATAGGTTAATAGAGAGTCATCTGTGCTAGTCAAGCTTTTAGTCATGTTATTTAGGTTTTCTAGATAGATAGAGATATATTTCAATTAGATAGGTATTCTTCAAATCTTTCAGAGACCTTCAGAATATGGCATTTAAAATGTTTTAAGAGCTTAAGACTTTTTATGACAATGAGACACATCTGCTCCTGGCAGACCCAATCTACTTCAAGAGGATGATGGGCATCAAAGAGGCTCCTTATGGAGTTTGTTAGCCATTTGGGCAAGAAATTGCTCTTGCCTGGACTTGCAGAACCCACAGAAAATGACTGCTGAAGTTGCTTAAAGAAGGTGAGACATTCCTTAGGGGTTCCTGCTTCATGAAAGAGTCTACAAGACATTCCGCAGGACACAGAAGAAAGTGACTGACAAACTGCCAATACAGGTGGAACTGCCTTTGAAATTCCCTGCTTCATGGAAAAGTATTCTGGATACTATGGACCTGTAGGCTGAAGATGGGTGCCTGCAACATTGCAGAAGAACTTTGGGTGACTGTCCAGGCAGTGAGATGTCTCTGTCAATTCTTGAGTTTTGGAAGTTGCTTATATTGCACTTCCTGTTTACTTAGGTAATAGTATATCCTTCTGGAGTCTATGATGGAGTTGAAGAATAGATGGTTATAGTTAAAGTTTTCCTTAGTTATGATAAAAGATAAAGTAGATATAAATATTGTAACTATAATTCTTTCTTGATAATTGTTTTATTGTATGTAATTTTACTATGTTGAAGTTAAAACCTTCCTTTTTATTTTTTTTAGATTTATTTATTTATTATGTATACAGTATTCTGCCTGCATGTATGCCTGCAGGCCAGAAGAGGGCACTAGATCTCATTACAGATGGTTGTGAGCCACCATGTGGTTGCTGGGAATTGAACTCAGGACCTCTGGAAGAACAGCCAGTGTTCTTAACCTCTGAGCCATCTCTCCAGCCCCACCTTCCTTTTTATTTAAACAGAAAAGGGGAAATGGTGTGGGAAGTCCTTCTGTATATGTGTGGCTTTTATTGGTTAATGAATAAAGAAACTGCTTTGGCTTGTGATAGGGCAGAATAGAGCTAGGCAGGGAAAAATAAGCTGAATGCTGGGAAAAAGAAGGTGTAGTCAGGAGAAGCCATGGAGCCACCAGAGGAGAAAGATGCAAGCTACTAGCCGGAACCTTGCAGGTAGGCCACGAGCCTTATGGTAAAATATAAAATAATAGAAATGGGTTAATTTTAGATATAAGAACCAGAAATATGCTTAAGCTATTGGCCAAACAGTATTGCAATTAATACAGATTTCTGTGTGATTATTTTGGGAGTCTGGGTGGCTGGGAAACAAATAAGTGGCCTCTGTCAACAAAGAGTTTTTTACTACAGGTGTCAGTTTTATTTCATGCACCTACTTCACAACTGTGATGGTTGTTTTTGTCAACTTGATGGGGTTTAGACCCATCAAGAAGACATACCATGGAATGTGTCTGTGTGGGTGTTTCCAGAGAGGTTTGACAGGACAGGAGGGTATCAGCTTTGACTATGGCCTTGTGGTTTATAGTAACTTGGCCTGGGGTCTTAGGCTGAATAAAAATGAGAAAGTAAGTTGAGCATGGGTATGTATGTCTCTCTGCTTCCTAATGCTGAAATCACATGACCAGCTACCTAATGCCTTCCCTATGAGAGACTAAATTCCCTTGAACTTTGAGCCCAGACAAGGACTTCCTTCCTTCAGTCACTTTTGTCTGGAAATTTATAACAACAATGAGAAAAATAACTACTACAAGTCATTAAAACATTTTAAAGATTACATTTATTAAGTTATTTATTTACATGTGTGTATGTACCACAGAGAGCATTTGGAGGTCAGAGGACAACTCATGGAAGTCACCTCTTGCCTTTTACCATGTGGGTACCAGGGAATCGAACTCAATCACCAGGCATAGATGCAAGTGCCTTAACCTCATCCCAGTAGCCCTAGCAAACAGTTCTGATAGGTCATTCTAATTCTAGAACTTCCAGTCGGGGTGGCTGACTGTCAGCTTTGCATTGTGGTTCCATTTGTAGGAGGCATGGAAGTCCTTGTGCTCACAGTAGGGAACCTGGAATGTTAAACACATTGTCTCTTCAAAAGGGATGTATAGCCTTTTATCTACCCAGAAAGCTGGGAGCAGACATGGTTAATACCTGGTGACATGTACTCATGGCAGGAGACCATCAGATCCTTCCCCAGACTCTTATAAGTTTGTTTTTCTCAGTCAATCTACAGAACCTATCTTTAGGGAAGATATCGTAAGTGCTTTTCAAAGAGTTTGGATGTAGTCATGTCCAATCTTCATTTACCTTACTTTATTACCCAGGGATATTGATGCTTTATTGTGCACATGGGACTGAGTTAATTATCAACAGGAAAGTTTTCACCAAATAGTGCTGTGCTTAAATATGGCTAAAATAAACTATCCAGGGTCAGACTTCCAGAGTTGGAACCAGCACCAGCTCCTTAATCCTGCTGAACTGTCTTGCTTCCTGAGAATTGTTACTCTGCTGGCTGAGGTGGTTGCAGAGACCCGCCCCCCCCACATCTGTTCCTCTCTCTTCTCGGTTTCTTTTCCTCTCTACAAGCGGTGATTCTAAGAAAGCCCCTAACAAACCTCCTGCATAGGAAACCCTGTCTCCTAGTTGGTTTCTGGGTCTGCTCATCTTGTGGAGGTATCAAGAGGAACATTCAGTAAAAGTAGGTGACAGGATAAGGGTTTGGAGCTGGATCATTCTGTCAGCTGGCTAAGTGAGGACTCCATCACTGGTGCTAGGCAGGGCATGGGCAACCTCGGGCATAAGGCCAATGGTTAAGTCTTCCTCTGTGGTGAATTTGGAGCGTGTATTATAGAAGCAAGTGGGTGTTACCCATCAAGTGTGTGAAATCAATGAGATGGGACAGTAAACACGTGGGCTTGGATAATGCATTTGTCTCCCATTGCTGCTGGAATAAATAGCCACAGCATAGGACATGGCACAATGCAAATTTATAACCTTATAGTTCTATAGGTCAGAATTGCAATACAGGTCTTGAAAGTTAAGGGCTGTCAGGGACCCTCCTTGGCTTTTCAGCTCCTCATGGCTCACTGAATTCTTTTCTCCTGTCAAGCAGCATGCCCGTGGGTCAGTTGTCACCTCCCAGAAGCTGCTTACTCCCCTGCCACAAGACTGCTCCACAATGTGCCTGTTTGAGATGGTGCCTCTGTTGCTTAGAATCTCGTTGAATCCCCCTGCCTCTAGCTCTTTTAAAAAGGATTGTCTGAACAAAGCAGGCCACTCTCACAGGGGCAAAACCCTGGAAGTCCCTGAGGGTTTTAGATGGAGGGATCTGACTCTTCTGCTTTATCCTGAACACACAGTCCAGCTGCAGGAAAATGAGTGGTCACCAGTGGTAAGATAAAGAGCAGAAGGTAGGACATGGGCTGACTAGGTAAGGGGGCAGCAGCAAGGCAGGAGGTGACAGCTCCCATGGGCCTGAGAAAACGGCAGGCTCTGATTCTGTCTGGTTCCTTCAGTCCAACTCATCTTCATCTCAGGAAGTGCTTTCTCACCTACGCGGAAGCAGAATTGGAAATTAGGGGTCCGAGAGCTATGAGAGTGACAGACAGAGGGATCTCTGGTTAGACTTAATGGGACGTTTATTGATGGATACCCCAAGTTCACTACTGAGTCAGGCTGTGGGGCCAGCCTGCCCATGACCTCAAGCACTACTCCAGACTCCAGAATCTGATCTCCAGGGACAGAAGCTTTTATTAGGTCCTCAGGGGTTTGCTATGTAGCTGTATGGCACATTGGTAGCATGGGCTTGCCTGTTCTGTCCAAGCTTTGTTTTCATTGTCCGTAGAGGGCATTGGGTGTGTGGGCACGTCTCTCGCTATCTACCTGCAGAGTTCTTGTAATGACTGGATCCAATGTGAGCCTTTTGGATCAAAGCTTAACCGGTGATGAGATTGGTGGGTAAGGCTCACTATTTGTCATTGTCAAGGGTCAGAGAGGGTCCTTGTCCATGTTTTCTCTCTGTGCAGTAGAATACAGCAATTGCAATGCTGTGTCCCAAACCCCTATGATGATTGATCTTGACGGCAACTTGATGGGACCTAGAATCACCTTGGAAACAAACCACTGGGTGTGTCTGTGGGGTCATTTCTAGATGATCATGGTAGGGTGACCCACCCATTTCATGGGCTGAGATCCCAGACTGAATGAGATGGATGGAGAAAGTGAACAGAGTAACAGCATACATCACCGATACTTTCTGATTGTGGTTCAGTGTGATCAGCTGCCTCACACTCTTGCCTCCATGACTTCCCAGCCGTGATGGCCTGCATACCCTTGAACTGTAAGCCCAAACAAACCCATTCTTCCTTAACATGGCTTTGTCAAGCATTTTGTCATAGCAATGGGAAAACTAAATATATTTGTCCTTTTGAGTCAAGTGGAACTGTTTGAGAGCCAGCTGTTTGGATAGTAGCTGGGGAAGATGCGGGAGTGGGGTGGGGGGGAGGTTGGTGTGTAAGGAAACAGTGAGCTCTGGAGAAGTGGGGCAGAGCGTCCAGGTCCTTCAACCTCTGATGCTGCTGGAGGACAGGTCCAGTTGGATAAACTGGAATTGCATTATTAGTGGGTTCTGCTAGGTGTTGCCTGACATCCGCCTCAGAACCAAAACAGAGAGCCTAGCATGGAATAGCCTCTCGTTTCTGACCCTCTGTGCGGGCTTTGCTACTGCTGATGGCTGATTTCCAGTTACACAGCCTCCCTTGGTTACAGAAAACCCTCATTACTGCATTGTGTTGTGCACATCAGGTCCCCATCCATGTTGAATTACCTGAGAGAGGCCTGGAACACACAGTTTCTCATCATTTGCACTCAGCAAGCGAATCAAGGAGGGAGAGATATTCCCAACCCAATTATGGCGGGGTCTCAGGGTCCTTGGGGCTGTTATGTGGCATTCCTATGACAGGCAGCAGTAAAGTGGAACCTCAGTGAGCCTTGGTATTCCAGAGGTTCAAGGCCTGAGGAAGCATCGTTGCTTCATTTGGGTGAGTTCTCTTTTGATTTCAGAGTTGTGTTTTTTTTTCTTTTTTTGGTGTATTCATACAGGATCAGGGATGTGCAGAAATTGAGTGGGGACTTATTTTACATATAAATAATTCAGCAAACAGAAGCAAAGGAACTTCGATTAAGCTCAGGCAAATCAGTTAACCAACATGACAGGGCTTTGAAGCCAGATATGCAAAGCCTGACTATCCAGTGCAGGACTCCAGCTGGAAGCAGGAAATTTGTGAGATACTGAGACCTGGAGTCTGCTGAGACTGCTAATGTGTTGTGATAGCTTGGCTGGGGGGAGCTGGAGTTTGGTGTGAGTCTACACCACCATGATCCTTCTCTGGGATCTTAGACAAATTATTCTATCAGTCGACATCAGTCTACAGACATACTAGTCTAAACATCACAAATCTTACCAGTCGACATCTGTCATGAAAACAGAAACAGACCCCAGGGTTTTCAAGAGGGGCTGTTAAGTTACATGCATAATAGGAATGCTTAAGAGTCAATCAAGGGTCAGTGAGCACAAAGACAACGCCCAGCGGGAAGCTGCAGAGCCTGGGGCTCTTCAGTGCAGGCTCTGTGTGAGTTGGGACTGTGGAAGGCAGGGATGTAGGGAAGGACCTGGAGTTATGGGGAAGACAGAGCCATGACTGGGACATCACTTGGCATAGAAAAAAAGAAAGAGAAACAGCTTGGCTTCCCTCTTCCTCTCTGAGCTTGCTCTGATGACTCCATTGATTGAACCTGCCAACAAGCAAAGTCTTCTACGGAACTGAAGAACACAGGACGAGGAGGGGAACAGGGACATATCCTGCGGTAGTAAAGATTTTGAGTAGTCACACACAGCCACTAGCCCTGGGGCTGAGGCATGAATGGACCAGGAGCTGTGTTGGCTGGCGGGCAGTCTCACTTGTCTGAGGAGAGAGAAGCAGGGTTTGCTTGCCTATATGTATGATGGCGCTTCAGCCCTCTGATAATGTCAGTGCCGCAGAAAGCACTTGCCTTTTACCGTGCCATTTCTTTTAGATGCCTGTTTATCCCTGAGTAACTTCAGAAATAGAGGATGAGAAGCCAGGATCCATGGGGTGGGATGTATGTGAAAGCATGTGCTAGACAAGCTTGCTCTGCAGCTTCTGGCTTCCATCAGCTGGTGGCCAGGAAAATTTGGGGTCATATTTACTATCTCCATTTGCTTTTTACTTTTCTTCCTTCCTCTCTCTCTCTCTCTCTCTCTCTCTCTCTCTCTCTCTCTCTCTCTCTCTTTTCCCGGCTCAGTTCCTTGTGGGAGACAGAACTAAAGAATGTTTGAGAAACATTCCATTTATGTGTAGCATTAAGGACACTCACATGTAGCAATGATGCAGGGAGAATAAGTAAAAGCTGGAACCTCTCACCCCTGGGAAGACTTTAGAGCCAAGGGAAGAGGATGCCATGGAAGCTTCTAGAGAGCTGGGGCTTGGGGAGGGCTCACCACTTAGGGAGGCCATGCTTATGGAGAAAGTTATCTACTGCCTGGGTTGTGCCGAGCCATGGAGGGAACGAAAGGAATACTTAGTTTGTTGCTCTTGTCCTCTGCCCTCCTGCTGGTGTTATATGTTGGTTAAACCCCAAATGGGCCATCAAGAGAGTCCGGGATAGGAGCCCGTGGAAGTCGACCTTCTAAGGCAGGGCAGGACAGAGCGAGTGGGGAGAGAGACCGGCCACTAAATAGAGATGAGCATCAGAGGGTACCCTCTTGATCACTTGGCCCTTGAAAGTCGGAGAGTACCAGGTGCTGTGTGAGCTACCTGGGAGGGGCTTGTTGCTCAGATGCCCTTCTGATTTGGGGGATTTAGGAAGGAGGTATCTGTGAGCAGAATGGTTTCCATTCTTGCCAAGTGTTCTGGGAATAGCAAGCAAGCACTCAAATTTCAGTTAGCCGTGAACTGCCCGTGTTCTTCACTTCCAAGTTGTGATGGGAATGGCTAAGGGAACGGGAAGATAATGGACACTGACATTATATACAGTCAAGGACTGAAACGACAGAGAGACCACTTATCCTCATAAAGTTAACCTCTCTTAGCCTCTGCTTTCCTTCCCAGAATGCAGCCTGCTAATGCTATGCAACCGCTGGATCGAATAAGTTGTGTAAATTGTTTAAGACATTTAAACTACATTTTAAAAAATTTGGCAAATATGTAAAGCAGCAACATGGACAAGAAGCTCTGTTGAATTAGGGATAGGGTTGAGAGAGTCTTTGGTGATATGGAAGGACTCCCAAGGACCTCCCTAGAGTGGCAAATCAGAGCATCCAGGAAGTGTTTAGTCTACCTGGTTCCAGGGGCTCCCAGTAGAATAGCATCTGCATGTACCGTGTGGAAGTGGGAGACATCCTGGTGGGCTGCTAGGAGGCAAGGTTCTGGGGTTGGTGACCGCTTCCTAAGGGTTGAAAGTTAGGTGTACCTGATTGTATCAGTCTAATGATAGATGCCACTGTTGCTCTGGAAGACTCGTCTTGAGTGACTGCTACCATTTCACTCCTGACTTATGCCACCTCCCCCATTCACTGCACATCCTTAGCTCCATCATCCCTTTTCATTGGGAGTGTGAAAGGGCTTAGCTTGTTTCTTTAAGTCATCCATGACTGCCCACTTCTGCAGAGTCACAAAGCAACGATAACAATCCAATCAGGCTAGAAAACCAGATCTTGACTTTTGATAGACTCTGGCATTTTGGGAGAAAGCTAGGACTTGGGGGATTGTGAGGCTTTTTCTTTTTCCTTTTTTGGTTGTGAGCCTAGCCTTTAACAGCTGAGCCATCTCTCCAGCCCTCTTTTTCCTTTTTTATGTTGAAGGTTATTATGGCTTTGGAAAAGAAATGAGGTCTTGAAAGATTATTGGGATCATTTGGAGTCCTGGCCTCTAGCTGCTCTTCCCTGCTAGAGATCTTTCCTTCTGATTTGAGTTACTGAAAGCTGTGTCAAAGTTGTTTACCAGCTCTGCTTCACAAGCACGTGTTGCTTTGCCTTGAGGATCAGAGGATAAGGTTTCACCTGTTGGCCCACCTGACTGTTGGGTATATAGGCCTCCATGGTGCTTTTGAATAGAGGGCTTCTTACCAGTGACTAGAGGCCCGCGTCTCTGTCTCTCTGTCTGTGTGTCTTTGTGTGTTTCAACCTCAAGCCCCTTGCCCGAAGCTCGTGAACTGTATGGTAGCGCAGACAGGCGGTGTGCGCTGCAAAAGATGAAAAGGCTGGCTCTGGGGAGGGCTTTATCACCCCAAGGTCAATGGATGTATCACAGAGGGATGGCTTGCTTCTGAGAATGGAGGGAAAGCCTAGGAAATGTGGAGCTTTGTATTGGATGCTGGCTCACGTGTCTTCAGAACTTTCAGGGACCATTTAAGATGGTAGAGAAAGATGCTCCAAAAAAGCCCACAGCTTGATGCCATTAATGGCAAGTAGTGCGATGCAGAGGCAGCTGGTGAATTTCCAGGCGAGAACAAGAAGGAAGGGTTGAAGTGCGGCTGTAGACTCCAGACCAGTCTGCCTAGGGGGTGGGCCTTAAAGAATTTCGACTTGAACGTTGATGCAAGAAGGTCAATATACACCCAGATCCACTCTCCCTATCTTGTAGGACGACATTCAGCTGAAGTCCGTTATCACTAAAGTCCACTATCATTACTAAGTGAGTAGCTCCTTAGTACTACTCACTAAGGATAGAGAGGTTATACACTCTGCTCCAAGCAGGCAGTGTTACACACTGGCTAAGTCTTGGTCTTAGGGGTAAGTGTGTCTGCCATTTACTGTTTATATGATTTCTGACAAGGGTGTCTTGTTTTTTCGCTGTTGCTTACTTTTCTGTCGAGCGGGAGTCAGGGTCAAGTCTATCTTGGGATCATTCAGAAGACTCAGGAGGTGCAAAGGGGACACAGCAAATGGACAATTCTCTTCAAGACTGTTTTTAATTCTGATGACCTAGGCTCTCTTCATGTCTCAAGATTTTACTTCAGCCCCCACCCTGCATCCCGTCCCCGACTTTTCAGAGGCAGAAGCCTCTAAGTACATAAAGTTACCCAGAACATCACACGGGGTGAGAAGGAACTGCCTAGGCAAGAGGCTCAAAGGAGCTGATGGTGAACCAGGAGAAAATCAGGAGCCAAGAAAAGAGAGATCTTCATGAATGAGGAGTGACCAGCAGTGTTGAGAGCTGGAGGAAGGCCAGGGAGGGCAGAAGGACCCTTGAATCTGGGAGCCAAAGAGTAAAGGAATGGGAGACCTGGAGTAAGTATCTGCCATGTTATGAGATCTTTGTGAAGACTGTTGAGGTCTGTTGACTTGGCTTTTCTAAGTATTTCAGGAAGAATGTAAAGTGTTTTTTTTCTTTAAAATTTCTTTTAGCTTATAAATGGTTGGATTTTTATGAGTAAAGGTTTGACTGAAGATTGGAAGCGAGGTCTCAAGTCAACATTTATTGATCATCTAGAAAGGTCAGGATTCCCTTTTTGAATAAAGATTTGATTTATTATCTAAAAAAAAATTGTGTGTCTGTGTATATGTAGGTGCCCAAGGAGACCAGAAGAGAGTGATAAATCTCCTGAAGCTAGAGTTACAGGCAGCTCTGTGAGCTGTCCGAAGTGGATTCTGGGAACTGAACTTGGGTACTCTGCTCTTAACAGGTTGGCCATTTCTCCTGCCCTCAGGACTTAGTTTGCTAGCCTGGACTTAGGATTCCCGATAGCTTTGACTTTGGACTAGCATGTGCTTTCCTGGGCTGTTGTTCCCTGTATGTTTCAATCTTTCCTCACTACTGACTATCCTTGTGAAGGACCAAGTGATTTGACTAGATTATCTCATTGAAGACTTCCACTCCTGCAAAGCTATGGATGAAGAATAACACAGCATTTGTGTGCTTTTCACAATGTCCCAAGACCTTTCACAGTGTTCCCAGAAACCCTTTCCAACCCCATTCCACTCCCAAAGCTCTTTGAGTCTTTGTCAGCAGATGAGACACTGCCAGGACTATTTGTCAACCACAGAGAAATTATAGTAATTTATAATTAGTTATTTGTCAGTCTCTGTTGGTAGGTATAAGGTTTTAAAAAACAAGAGCTGGATCAGAACGACCTTTGTACCTTCGAAGCCTACTAGAGCATCTGGTATAAAACAGGGGCTTAAGAGATGCTGAGCCAGGCATTTGGCAAGGTACTTGAGAGTTAAGTATCCCAGTCCTGAAGGGTCCACAGGCTAGCAATGGAAAGGGCATATAACTACGTAACACCATTGCAATAATCTTTACTTTGTGGATGTATGAATAATATGTATGACTACTTCTTCTTATGATTAAATTAATTTTAGTGAATGCATTTCCATATAGGTAAACTGTAGCCTGTTAGAATTAAGGTCTCTTATTATAGACTACTTCAAACACAAGTATTATGGATTTTATAATGAGTATCTGTGTGTCTGTCCCTATCTATTCTGAACAATTAGTGTATAATCAAGTGAACACACATGCACGTACACATCCACAAATTGCAGATCTACTAAAAAAAGATCATGTGCATTCCTTTGGTCTCCCCTCTCTATAAGTAAATGCTAATATGAGTGTAGACATATATACTATTGCTATGCATAGATGCTATCTATGTATACATAAACAATATCTAATGTTTTTGGTCTTAAACTTAATGTAATTGTTTTCATAATGTATTAATCCTTAAGTTGACTCTTTTACTCAAAATTGTTGTCTTGAGTTTTATCCATGTGGATATAATATTGCTTTAGTTTATTAATTTTAGCTGTATAAGATTTCAGGTCACAGTTTTAAGTATTTTTTTATAGCAAAAGTCAGAGCAATACTTGCATTGGGTCATATGATATACATAACTGTTCTGTCTCCCCAGGTGCACATAGTAATTGTTGGGTGGGTATCCTTCCTGAACTTGTGGCTTAGACACGCCTCTATATGCTGTGTATGTATATTACCCCCTCCCTCCATCCTTCTTTTTTTCCCTCCCTCCATCTATCCTCCCACTCCCTTGACAGCAATGCTCTGTAATAGTTTGAGGCTGCAGTTCTATTGTTCTGTTGTTTTGTTTAGTGACAGGGTCTTGCCCTGTGGCCCAGGCTGGTCTTGAACTTGGGATTCTCCTGTTTCAGCCTTCCAAGCACTGGACTTGCGGACTTGCATCACTGCTCTCGGATGCAGTTCCTTGGGTCTGGCTGTTCAGGTTCCTTTGCTCTTGCTGCTTTGGCGCATCATTTTACCTGGGTCCAAGGAGACTGCCCAAGCCCTGACTCTAGGCCGTGTTCTAGCTGGAGGAAGAGGTGAGACAGCATTGCTCTTTGCCTTGTAAATGCATACTCTTGGATTTGCATTCACCACTTTGAATGCTATTCTATTGGCCACACACCTACTTTCAAAGGGGCCCGAGAATGGGCATTTTCCTGGACTGCAGCATGCCCAGCTGAAATGTTTATAACTCCAAAAGGGACGACTAGATTACTGGGAAGATAATTGGCCCATTCTCTTAGAACAATTCCAAAGATTCTTCTCAGGCTCTAAACAGCCAACAGCTCGTCCTCATCTTACCTCTTCTGAAAGCCTGCTGTAGGGCCACAGAAATATGCTTGGTATTGGCCACAGTTAGAATAGTTGGAGCAAATGTGACACCTACCACTGATGCTGTCGAAATATTAATGGGTTCCCAGCATCCTCAGCAACACGAGCACATTCAAAGGCACATGAATAGGACCATCCTTCAAGTGAGCATCAGTGAGTGGACACTGGAAAAGAGCACTAGGTATACTTAGGGCTGAGCCTAAAATGATACTAGAAATAAAGCTAGCTCGCTCCCACCTGGAGGCGCGTCTGGAACAGGTGGAACCCTTACACCTGGAAGATCACTAATTGCACAGGCAGAGAGTTCTAAGGACTAGGCAGTTGATTGCTAATTTTAAATTCTGGGCAAGGAACCAGTCTCTGTGAGCAACCAGCTCATTGTTGGACTAGCTCTTGTTTTTAGCTTTCATGGTTGCAATCAAATAAAACTCATAACAAAGTTAGGTTGACAATGGTTAAATTGTTGTGCTGAGTGATAGTTAGGCAGAAAGAGTAAGCAGTTCCTATAAATTACTGTAATTAGCATTATTCCCATTAGTTTACTGGTTGTCAGTCTCTAGTCTAGAACCGGGATTTTGCAGTACGTAGGAAGTACTGGCTCTGGCCTGTGTCTGGGATACTCTTTCCTAAGTTCCCCGAAAGGGCTCTGCACGGCCAGAAGTGGCATGGTAGAGTGGCTTCATGGTGGGTAATGGTGTGGCAGCATGGCGAAACTAGAGCTAGAGTCAAGATGCCCCCACAACTTCCTCCACTCTCCGAACTTGGTGTGCATCAGAAGGCTGCTTAGTTCTGCTTCCTTATCTGTGAGGGCATGGCAAGGGCACAATGATACATGCTGTTCATAACTAAGTCATTCATTCATTCATTCATTCATTCATTCATTCATTTTCCCAACAAGGGATTTGGTCACCTGCTCTAGGTGCTGAGAGTTGGTAGACAAAAATATCCTGCCTCTGGCTTTTGCTTTGGAGGAGGGCATGAGACAAGTAATGGACACTAACGTTATAACGCAGCAAGAATTCATGTAGAAAAAAACCCAAGGTATAGTAACATGATAGAGTATGAAGGGGCTGCTGTTTCCATAGAGGATGAATTAGCAAGACTATAATAACTAATAACCTCCCAATCTTAGGGGACCATTGTTTTACTCATTGCGTATCTACTCTGGGACAGCAAGAGATGCTACTCTATACCTTACCACTCTTGGACCCACATTAACTGAATCCTCTTTCTCTAGATGCCACTAGTCATAGCGAGTGGAGGTTAGGAGCATGCTGAATCACGTAGGAAGGAGGGAAACCAGAGACACTGGTGTGTGAGCTTGCTCAGCTGTTCTCTGGGTTCTGAGCTTGGACTCTGGGGCCGGCCACAGCAGGGTCCTTGTCTCTCTGACTTACAGCTCTACAGTTGGCTTTGACTGAAGCATCCCACTTATCAAGGATATTTGAAGTGAGGGGAAGGTGGTGCAGGCAGAGAGATGACTGTAGGGCAGGTGAATGGTGTGTGTACCGCGAAGAACTGCAGGATGGCTGGCGTTGCTGAGGCAGCTGATGTGCAAGCTAGAAGGGTCAAGGCCAGGAATATGGAGGCCCAGGCTCCATCAAGAATCTTGGTCGTATGGGAGGGATTTTTGGGCTTTATTCTGAGTGACAAATGAAACCGCCGTGAGGCTTGGAGTAGGTGAGCGGCTCGGGACGGCTAACAATTCTCCAGGGTAATTCTAACTGTAAGGTAAAGGTCGAGACAAGGAGACTAGTCAGGAGGGCAGGCCTCAGAGGGAGATGGTGGTTTGGACAAGGGAAGAACAGTGGAGAGGGTCAGAGACTAAATTGTAGTTATATTTGTATGATAGGAATAACAAGTTTTTCTTTGTTTTGCTAACTGATTTGGTATGGGTATCAGGAAAAAAAGTGGACTCGAGTGATTCTGGGGTGTTTGGCCTGAGGTAAGGAGATGGGAGTAAGGTGATGGCAGAAATCAGATGCTCCGTGTTGGTCACATCCAGTTAAATATATCCATAGACCTTGAGTGGAGATGTTCAGTTAGTGATGGGAGGTGGCTCCCAGTGGCAGATCGTAGTCAGTGCTAGACAGGGATGAGATCTCTAGGGGGTGGGAGCGGTAGATAGAGAGGGGATGGAGGATTAAGAACTAATATCTAATATTCTAATATCTAAAGACTTGGTAGATAAGAAAGCGCCCCCAGAGCAGATGAGGAAGGAGCGGCTGAAGGAGAGGAAAATGAAGTGAAGAGTGACCGTGTGCTGTTGAGAGTCTGAGGAGACTTAGGTTCCTGTCAGGCCTCAGCTCTGGCCGTCTCCCTGCTCCCCATATGTTCTAACCACACAGAGCCATTAGCTCTTTCCAGTGCTTCCATCAACCACCCTGTCAACTGCCAAGTTCTTCTCCCCTACCTCACACACCACGTTCCTTGAGGATGAGGCTTACTGTCTCCTGAGCTTACACTAGGACATACCTAGTAGCATGGAATTGATTAACTTAAAAATCATAGGAAATGGTCAACAGGCTGTGTGCACAAGCTGACCAAAAATCCAGATTTTTTTTTATCCTGAAGAGTCCAGTTTCCCTAGTTTGTCTTTACTATACAACAATACTGGTGCCTTTTCTTTAGGTAAAGGAATATCTGTATTCTTCTGCAGACAATACTCACCCGGAACTGCTTTAAAAGACAATCACAAATGAGCTAAGACAGGCCAAAACTGTAGGGGATGGGGCTGGAGAGTTTGCGTGAAGAACACTTGTTGCTCATGCAGAGGATTTAGATTGGGTTTCTAGCATCTACATCAGGAGGCTCACTACTGCCTGCAAGTCTGGGTCTAGGGGGGTCTGATCTGACACCCTCTCTTCATCTCCATGGGCACTGCATGCATGTGGTGTATCTATAGACAAGCAGGCATCTGTGCATGCATGCATGCGCGAGTATGTGTGTGTGTGTGTGTGCGCGCGCACACACACACACACACACACACACACACACACACACACACACACACACACACAATTAAAAATGCTGGCAGATGACAGGGAGAAAACAGCAGCTTCTCTGCTAAGGGACAAACGCTGGTAATTTCTTAGTAGAGAAGCGAGAAGCGGGGCAGAACAGCAGAGCTATCCCAGAGAAAGGAAAGGCTAGGTGGGCGGGGTTCAAGCTGAAAGTGGGTGGGGAAGAGCAGGGAAGCGCATCTGGCGATCCAGCTTCTGAGCATGCGTGGAAGTTCACGACAAAGTGGCTTGACAGCAGAAGAAAGGAACAATGGCTCCTTTTTCATGTAAGGAAGTGAGATGTGACTCTCGATTATACTTCTATTAGGGGACAAAACAATTCCCAGGGAAGGGGTAGACAAGTGGAGTTCAAGTGTGATCAAGTGGGTTCTGAGTTTGGGTACCATCTGCCCGCCCTCTGGCTGGCCACTGGCAGGGAGTGGTAACCAGAGCTTGCTGAGATCTGTGAAGGCATGAGGTTCAGCAGTCAGCCTGGCCCTCAGGCCTATAAACTGAGTGTTTCTGGGTTTGCTCAAATCTGGGGCTTTTGCCAGATTCTGCCTCACCTAGCTCTTTCTAACAGTGCTAATTGCCAAACCTAATCATCTCCACAAAGAATCTGGCAGCCTCACGTCCCTTCTCAGTGAAGGTTTAATAGCAGAGCACCGAAACAGGTCTCGTTGCTAAGCCTTCATTATTTCCACAACATATACTACAGGGCTCCTACTAATATGCTGTGAAGCATTGTCCTAATTAAAACTAAATGACTCACGTCAAATCAAATGAGCAGAGTACATTAGGTTAGCCAGTACTCTTGCTTGCAATTGCGTGTTTGTTTACTTGTTAATTGGCCAAGTTCAATAACCAACGGCAGCCTTTTCTTCCCACCACTATAAATTATGGATGCTTCAGACTTGGTCTGCTGAGGAGCCCTGGGAGAGAGGATTCTTGATGTTTGGTCCGACTGTGCCATGTGGACAGGCTGTAGAACTATCCGTGGCAATGTTCTGGAGCCAATTGGGCACCATTCTCACTACCCATTGACTTCTTATTTATACTGGAAATCTGCAAAGAGAACATCCAGAGAACCCCTAGCCAGGCCCTCTCCCTCAGGAAGACTCCTAATCTGAAGACCAGTGTTTTCTGGGACCAGTGGTCAAGTGGGACATCAATCAGGGTTCTACTGGAGAAATATACTAGAGGATTTACTATAGGAAATTGTCATAGACAATTGTGGGGGCTAGTATGGCAGTCAGATCTATAGGACAAGATGTCAGGAAGGGCTGGATATCCAGGAGTTGAAGCTGACATCCACAGATAGAATTTCTTTTTCCTCAGGGAAGCCTTACTTTTGTTTAGTTTCCTGCTCTTCACTAATTTCACCAGACCCACCCAGCTTATGGGAAACAGTCTCCTTTAGGCAAGGCCACCTGTAGATATCAGGCACATTATTCCGCTTGTCTGCATAACTGGGTACCAGAGTTCATTTAGGCTGGCATGTAAAATTGAGCATCACTGTTCTAATCTGAAAGTGGCTATCAACTTGGCACAATTGCCTTTGCTCGACCCAGTTGGGTAGAAACAAATGCTCCAGTGTTTGGGTCAACTTTAGGGAAAGGATTTCCCGCGAGCTCTCATCAGATGCGACTGGGAGCGCTTGCTGGGCCCATGCCTTATGCTAGCGAGGTAAAGGTTCCTGGATGAACAAGTTGCTGCTAGTCTGTGCTACAGAGTCTGGTGGGTAAAGCGAGTGTATCACTAAAAACGTGGCAAGTGTCACAAAGGTCAGTGCACATGGTTCTTAAGGAATCTGTCACTGGGAGACCTGAGGGGTCTTCTGAGAGGAGACAATGATTGGATGTCAGTGGACAGGGAAAGGAGGGAAAAACTTGGGAAGTCAGGTGCTCCAGGCAGAAAGGACACATAACTCAGTAAAGGGACAAAAGTGAGGTTTCCAAAGCTCTTTATGGGACCATTGGCAGATCTGTGAGCCTGGAGCAGGTGGCAGGGGTAGCAAGGGCAGCAAGGCTGGCAGAAAAGCAGGGGCTGCTTCCTGGAGGACATTACAGAGGTGCTTAGTTCCATCTATAGGGGACAGGAACAAGAATGCCTCTGCTTGTTGAACTGGATGCTCTGGAATGTGTGGGGAGGATGGGGTTAATGGCACTTGACTAGGAAGATGAAGGCATCTTAGACACCAGAGGTATGGGCACTCAGTCCAAGGGCAGTGGTTTAAGTATCAGAACGAAGGTACCCAGAAAAGCTGGGAAATGCATCAATAGAACTGGCAGGTGGATTGCTGCTGTAAGTGTGTAAGGAGATGGTATTACTTACCCAGAAAGAGGACACATCGAAGGGAAAATTTTGCAGAGAGGAGACAAAAAGCTCAGTGGCAGGGACATACTCATGCGTTGCTTGACAACAGGACACATCCTAAGAAGTGCATCATTAACCAGTGTGTCTTTGAACATCGTAAAATGTACTTACACAGACTGAGATAACTGTGAAGTTCACCCAGTGATACTATTGATAGGGCCTCCACCAGACATGCATCACTAACCAAATATCATAGTATAGCATGGTAGCACTGAAGACCCCAAAGGGTACAAAGCTGCCAACTGTTGCCTGGACATATAGATGTAAACAAGTCTGAACTGGGTATCAGGGCATCGTGTATCTGGTAAGCAATAGATGCAGGTGATAGTCCAAACAAGAATGGTCCCCCTTTCTTCCTCCTCCCCTTTTTCTTCTTTCTCCCTCTACCTTCATTTCCTTCCTCTTCGCTCCCCTCTTCCCTCCTCCATCCTTCTTTGCCTTCTAGGCACGAGGTGAACAGCTTTGCCTTGTAGAAGTGTAGTCCATTTCCACAATGAGGTACAGTCTTCCCCATAGGCCCAAGAGTAATGATGCTAACTGGTCATGGTTTAAAACGTCCGAAATTGAAATTATAAAACCAAACCAACTTCTCCTCTGTTTAGCTCAGATATCTGTCATGGTATCAGTCTTTTAAGGTTAACCCTGTGGGAAAGACATCTCCAATTCACAGATATGGAAATTGAGGCTCAGAGAGATGGGATAGAGAGTCCAAGTTGCCTACACAGCTGCTAACTTCCTCTATTTCAGTGTTTTCTCTTCAGTCATGCACTTACTATGCTTGGGTCATGTGTGTCCCCTTACATGCCTGCTTTACCAATCCCTGAGCTCAGAGTACCCAGTTCAAGGTGTGTGGTTGCAGTCATGTTGCTATGAGATAACCCTGTGTGTTGATGGTCGTCTATGAGCCCATTGTTTTGAGGGCATATCACTCATCTGATAGTTGATACCTAGATTTCTATAATTTGGAAGGTAGTATTAGAAGTTATTTCATTTTTGAAATTACCATTATTTGGCTGGGGACATAGCTCAGTCATAGAGTCCTTGACTAGTATGTACATGGTCCAGGTTTTATCCTCAACACAAAGAAAAAAGTAGTCAACTGGCAGGAGGGGACGCTAAAATACTTAATTGTCAGGACTAGGAAGATGGTCCAGTGGGTAAGAGAACCTGCTCTGCAAGCATGAGGATCTGAGTTCAAATCCCAGGCACCGATGTAAAATTCCAGACATTTGGTGGACAGAGCTCAAGACCTACCTGACACCCAGCTAGCCTTGCTGAAGCAGAGAGCTTTAGGTTCAGGGGAGACCTTGTCTTAAGGCAATTAGGTAGCGAACAATGGAGGCAGCTGCTGAAGTCCTGCTCTGACTTCCTCACACATATATGGGTGCAAGAGCACTCCAACACTCACTTGTTAACTACTATATACATATTACACACACACACACACACACACACACACATTTACTTGAAAAAGGTTGTATGTATTCAAGGTTACGATGCAAAGATTTGATGTACATTGATACTGTACAGTTATGATCACCATCAAATGAACACATCCATCCCGATCCATGCTGCCCATTAGATCCCCAGAATGTGTTCATCTCCTAACTGAAAGTGTGTATCCTTTGCCTTATACATCTTCCTCTAGTCTAGCCCTGCAGCCTTTACTCCCAGCTTCTGTGAGTTGGATGCGAGAGTGCATGGCATTGGCTCTTCTAAATATGGTTAAATTCTCCAGCACAGGTTGAGTTTGCTTGGGAAGTTTGTTTTTGTTTAATCTGGTTTTGTGAAGAAAGGTGAACGTTGCTGGGAAGCATATTTGCCACATGCTTTTACTTTCCACCCGGCTGTTAGGGACTACAGCCAGGTTAGCACTTTCTCTGTGTGCAACCCTGTTCTCAGGGAGGAGGGGCCTGGAACTCTGGGAGATGTACAGCCCCTAGGTTGTCAGAATGCACTCTCTTTAGATGCTAGGTATGTTGGTAATGTATGAAAAGCTAGTTTATTGGGTGGGTAAAGGAGCACACATGGTTCTGGGCCCCGGGACAGGAGGGAGTCATGAGCGATGCCTGGGCAGGAGTTCCTCAGGAGGCACGAAAGAGTACTAGGGGGAGGGGTGTGGGCCATTTCTGCTAGCCTGGCAGCGCATAGGATGGGACTCTTTCTCACCCCAGAAGGCTACTGTCGGAGTGAATACTTTATCCTTGTAATGCCAGGAGGTGTTCAGAAAATAATCTAGGCTGTCATTAACCAATTAGCATAATTTAGACCCAAAACAAAACGTAGGGAAAGGTGGGCAATAGCGAGAGCTCACCCCGGAGGGAGACAGTGAAGCTTCTGGTGGCCTCTCCTTGAGGCTAAGTTGGTATCTAGGTGCACTGAGAGCAGGGAGCTGAGGCAATGCTTTGGTGGCCTCACATTAGTGGATAGCCCCTGACCTGGCTACAATGGTCAGTGTGCTCTGCTCTGTACCCACTGGCTGGAAGACGTTAGCTACAATTGAGTGCATTTTGCACACAGGCAAAAAGATGTGTATGGGATCCTAGGATGTTAGTTGCCATAGCAACATCTGCCTTTATTATCACCTAAATCCATTCACCGCATAAATATAGTAACTATTTGACTTACCCACCCCCAGTCCACTTGGTAGGATTAAATAATGACAAAAAACTCTCTAAATTTCAACAATTTGCAGTGTGTGTGTGTGTGTGTGTGTGTGTATGTTTGTGGGGGATAAAAGAGGATGTATGTTTGTGGGTAGCATAGATACACACAGGTATAGGTTACTGGCAATGACTGCTGCTTACAACCTATTCAGGAAGGGCAAATCTCTGGGAGGAATGGGTCAAATTGCCACACAGGAAGCACAAAGGAGAAGCGGAAGAGGTGCAGAAGAGGAAAAAACGAAGGTATTGTGAAGAAAATTATAGATGGAAATCAGATAGATCTGGGCACAAATATTAGCACCACTGCTTCCCACTGAGTAACACTGAGACGTTCAGGCCCCTGAGCCACCATTTCCTCCTCTGTAAAGGATATGGAAAACCATATCCAGTGTGTCTCAGCAACTTGGTCTGACTTGAGGACCCGTGATGTCATCTGGATGCTGGACCAGGACTTGGTCTCTTCTCACTACCAGGAGTCTATTTCCTACATGCCATTTGTACCCTCTGCAGGGAGGTAAAGAGTGCCAGGGCTGGCAGGGGTTGGTGAAGGTGGTCATGATGCCAGTCTGGAGAGGGGATTAGGCTAACCAGAACAAGGGTAGGATAGGCTAAGTAAAACAGTTGGCTCCAGCCAATGGACAATCCATAAGATCATTCCCCTTTAGAAGACATGGTTTCCATACATGGAACTATTGACTAGCATCAGGTGGGGGTGGGGAAGGAAACTATGGGCTCCAATACATCATCCAGTAGCTTGCTGGGAATAAGGAGGTATCGATGGGCAGATGTAGTCTCATTGAGACCTGAGTTATCACTACTGTTAAAACACATAAACCTCCTTCATGCCCCTTCATGCCCCAGCTTCTGAACTCCTCAGAGAGGACCTGAATTTTTTTTGTGCACAAGTAGCAAGAGCACATACTTAGATGAATTCACTACTTGTTGGAAATTATTACATTTGTATATGTATGTGTGTGGGTGTGGTGTTTGTATGTGTGTGCATACATGCATGTACATGTGTGTGCATGTGTGTGTGTGTTTGTGTGAGTGCCCGCTCACATGCTGCATACACATGCCATGGCAAACACGTGGTGGTATTGTACAGGATTATCTTCTGCTCCAAGCTGCCACAATCTCCATGAGTCCACCTGCAAAAAGGTCATCATAGCTGGGCTTGTTGCTTGTCCATGTTCCCTCATAGAATGAGGGGTGGGGAGTATCCAGCTACTCCCCCAATCAGCTGTGTGCAATTCTGCCCCAATTGGACATAGCTTCAGGGAGGGGCTAGCATATAAAAGCTAGGTAGGTCTAATGGTCCCCTCTGAACAGTAGAGAGGAATTCTTTATCCATGCTGGGCACATATGACCAGTGTGATTGTTTTAGGGTGTCCCACGCACCTGTCCACAATCCCTTACCCATACTGTGCTATAACTCCAGTAAACTCACTGGTTCTCCAGGGGGAGTTTGGTGGACTTGAACTTTGGTTTGCTACCGGGACCTTATGAGGAGGCGGGTAAACGTAGTCCTCCTTCAGGGTGAAAATTCATGACAGGCAGTCATGGAACAACTTGTGGGAGTTGGTTCTCTCCTTCCACTGGGTGGGTTTCAAGCATCAAATGCATGTTTCAGGCTTAGTGGCAAGCGTCTTTACCCACTGAGCAATCTTGCCAGCCCTGGTAGCCATTACTGTAAGTGCTTACCACTCATACGTTCACTAAGTCCTTGCAATAATTTCATATAGTAGGGGTTGATATTGTGTTGCTTTGCGGTGAGTAAACCGAGGTACGGAGTGACATGTGCAGGAAGAGTGTGGTCTGACAAAGTCGCAGCTCCAAGGGTAAGGACCGGAGACCTGAGACACAAAGCATTTAACCTGTGCCCAGCAGCAGCATTTACTCAATGAAGGTGACTCTTCGAGCTGTGATTGTTATTCTGTGGTGGAGCCATTGTCACGCATTTGAAGCTCAGCCCCCCCCCCCCCCCGCCACTTTGAAATGGATTTGTCACCAGAATTTTGTTTAGGGGTAACATCTTCTCTCTGCTAGACTTTTCTGGAAACAAATCCTGTTATGGGGGAAGAAGGTGAGGATAAGAAAGAAGCCTCTGAGGCCAAGGCCATTTTCCTTGAGATACTGATTAAAGTTTGTCCTGGACTTAGGTCCTGCTTCAGACATTGTTATCTGTGTGTGCTTGGGCTAGTCACTGAAACCTTCTGAACAGGCCTTGTAACTCTTGTGGTGACCAAATGGCAGAAGGCATGGGAGGCCTTAGCATGGCACCTGGTCCACTGGCGGTGCCTGGTGAATGTACCTGCTATGACAATGAGAACCATGACGCTGATGGAGGGTAAGGTGGCGATAAAGATGCTTCCCCAGGGTTCCTCAATGGATTCCTGTAGAAGACAGTGAAAGTAGTGGGCGTCTCTCAGCAGTTCTGGAGAAAAGTGTTTGTGTGTGTGTGTGTGTGTGTGTGTGCGCGCGCGCGCGCGTGCACGCTCGCACCCTCGGTCTAGTGTCATTCTTTGGGAGCTGTCCATCATTTTTTTTGAGACATGGTCTGTAACATGAGGGCCGGGCTTGTCGGGGTTTATGTCCTGCCTGGCCCCCCAGCCATTTAGCCCCAAAGAAATTACACAGAGAGTCTATAGTAATGATAAAATGATTGGCCCATTAGCTCAGGCTTCTTATTAGTTCTTGTAACTTATATTAACCCATTATTCTTATCTATGTTAGCCACATGGCTCAGTACCTTTTTCAGCAGGGCAGGTCACATCCTGCTTCTTCCGTGGTCTGGGCAGAACTGCCCAGGGAGCTTCCTACTTCCCAGAATTCTCCTTTTCTCATCACCCGCCTCTATGTCCTGTCTAGTTTTCCCGCCTATACTTCCTGCCTGGCTAATGGCCAATCAGCATTTATTTAAATCATGATTGACAGAATACAGACAATTCTCCCGCACCAATGGTCTCTTAATGGCCTACAGCTCACCGTTAGGCTAGACTAGCTGATCAATGAGTTCCAGGGATCTGCCTCTCTGCCTCCCTGGCGCTGGGATCATAGCACACACATCATTGCTTGCGGCAGTTTTTAGTGAAGGTTCTGGGGATGAGACTCAACCCCTCACTTTATGGACTGAGAAGTCTCCCTAGTTCCTGATCACAGCTTACAGAGCCCCAGGACAGGGGTCAGAGAAGACACCACCATGACAGCCTGTGCTGGAGTTAGCTGCCCTCCTCCTCTTGAGAGTGGGCAGGGGGATTGCGACCACTGGAGATGTTATCACTAGAATGGCCAACTCTTTCTGGTTCCCAGGACTTAAAGGGAATTAATTAGTTCTTAATCTTAGGTAAACTGGCATTGGTGATTCCCCTTTGCCCTTCTAGATAACTTCTATGAGACTAAAGTGCTTTGTCTTTCAGGGAGTGCGAATGTAACAAGTAGGGATAGAAAGCAGATTATAAATACTTTAAAACATGATACTAGTATTGGATCCAGGGGAAATTCAGATATGGCAATAACTAGCTATCTAGCAAAAGAAAACCACAGACCTCTTAATCAAGAACAAGAACCTGTAAGTCCCCAAGACCATTTATTCTCCAAAAGTCTGGGATTTTGGTTTTGTTTTGTTTTTAAGACAGGATTTCTCTATACAGACCTGCTGTCCTGGAATTTGCTTTGTAGACCAGGCTGGCCCCGAACTCATGGCTATCTGCCTGCCTCTGCCTCCCAAGTCATGAGCCACCCCCATCCATCTTGCTTTTCCCCCTTCCTTCCTTTTATTTTTTGAACCCATCCTTTCATTTATCTCTTAACAATCAAGTGTTTAATCCTTTTTTAAGTTTAGAAGCAAATGCCCAATCACAGAGCTCTATAGGCAAAGGAAGGAGGAATCTTGGTGCCTGTGCCAATCTGGGAAGGCAATGCTCAGTTAAGAGCAGGTGGAGAACACAAGACACTGGTGTTCTCCAATGGGGATGCTATTTGCCATGTCATGGAGGCAGAAAAAGAAGATGTTCAATGCCCATCTCATTTCCTCCCCAAACACTAGCTTTATTCTTTGTGTAGGTCTCTAAAGTGAGAAGCATCAGAAGCATGGAGTGTGGCCCCCACACCCTCAGTGGTGTTGGCACACTCTCCTCCTGTCCCCTCACACCTCCCTTCACCCAGTGTACTTTGTTAAAGTTGTAGTTGAGCCTCAACGGGTCTTTGCAACCTCTTTTAGATTGTGTTACGGCCCTCTACAGTGTGTAATATCCTCATCAAGGTTTCTTTTTCTCTGGATTGTAATACTTTCTAGAAATTGGGCTGAACTATGCTGTCATTAAGAAACATTGTTAAAGTCAAGCTGGGCAGTGGTGGCATACGGCTTTAATCCCAGCACTTGGGAGGCAGAGGCAGGCAGATCTCTGTGAGTTTGAGGCCAGCCTGGCCTACAAGAGCTAGTGCCAGGACTAGCTCCAAAGCTACACAGAGAAACCCTGCCTCAAAAAAACCAAAAACCAAAACCAAAAACAAAAACAAAAAAACCCAGCTTTGTTAAAGAGTCAGGTGTGATGGTGCACATCAATAACTCTAGCACTTGGGATATTGAGGCAGGAGAATTGCCATGAACTTAGGGCCAGCCTAGGCTATACTTGATCAGCCAGAATGATATAGTAAAATTCTATCTTAAAGAAACAAAATTTCACTTGGTAAAACTCACGTCTTAGGACATGAGTTTGACCTCTGGAACCCAAGTGTAAGAATTAAAAAAAAGTAGGGTACCATGGCAGTGTTGAGGGGGAGACAGGTGGATGTGTGCAGCTTGCTGGACATACAGCCTAGTTAACTTGGTGAGTGCCAGGCCAGTGAGAGAACTTATCTCTAAAAAAGTGAATGGTGCCAATTAGCAACACCCAATATTGTCCTCTTAGCTTCATATACTTGTGCACTCATGTGCACTTATACACACATGCATGAAAACCTTTCCCTGAACAGCACCAACATTATCTTTCTCTGTTTCCATCTCCACATCTCCTCTCATCTTTCTACCCTTCTTCTCCCCTGCTCTACATTTCAGAGTGAGGTTTTTCAGGAAAACAAACCCCGGGAGACCTACTCACTAATATTTTCAATAATTGTAGCATAGTTTTCAGAGCTTGACTTGAGTATTTGCACCAGACCAGTTAAATCTGACTCTCCAGAGGACAAGTCTAAGAGCTGAAAAATTGGAAGAGCAGCTCAGGTAATTCTAATGTGCAGTCAGGTCGAGAGCCATTGACTTAGACCATTAGTTCCAGGAATGGCTGTCTATTCTTGGGAGGTTGGGCAGTTAGCTCAGTAGGTTCTTGCCAGAAAATTTAGAGAACAAAGAGCCACATCTGGTGGCCCCGACTAGACGGGAAATCCCAAAGGCAAGAGGTCTGCTCTGGAAATCTTAAATTGCCAGTCTCCTTTCTCTGCCTATGCCCTCTGGACTGCATTGCTCAAGCCGGTCCTGGCCATTCTGCCCAAAGTGCCTCCTGCTCGCTCCTCTTAAAGTCAATGCAGGCCATTACTAAAAGAATAGGGAGTTCAAACTGGAGCCCCACCAGAGAAGGGGAGGCCAGCGCTCATGGATTGGAAGAGTGTTTTACAAAACTCGCTGGGAATTCAGTGGAGGCAGGCATGGGCACAGTAGGGTGGAAGTAGAAAGTGTGTGAAAGAAACTGTCCTTACCTCCGTGGATGCCTTGAGTTTTAGGGTGTCTGTGCCATGGACCGGAGAAAAGTTGTGTAGTGTACCACGCACCTCAAGGTTCTCCATGCTTATTTATATGTAAAAAAAGAATTCAGACTTTTGGTTAAGACTCCTGCCCTCACAGCCTGTGGCATAATGCATGACGAATTACCCCAAAGGAGGCTGAGAAAGAGTAACCAGCCTCCAAAGTAGGCCCCATGGTGTCCCCAGAGATGGCTGTTCCGCTTGGAAACGGAAGATGGAGACCACTCGTGAAGGGACTGCGGCTCTGTGGTGAAGCTGGAAGTGCCCAGATGAGTGCAGTGCCTTGGGGGTCAGGCATTGTCCTTCTACCACGTATTAGAAGAATGTGGCTTTCATCCTTTGCCTTTAGGAACAATGTGGTCAGTTAACACTAATGCTCATAGCTCCTAGTCCGAATCTTAAATTATTTCACTAGGAAAACCCCTCAGGAGTAGAGTTACTAGATTAAGGGATAAGGCTAAATTTTCGGCCCTTCAGAAGTATTTCTAATCCCGCCTAGAACATGTGTGTCAACATGTACCCCCATTGGCAGCACGCAAGGATGCCCATTTTACACACGTCCACCAACTCCAGGCATTATTTCTGAAAATATGTCTTGGTATTCTTACTTTTTTTTTGATTGTTCTCTTTCTTGCCTATTCTTAGAAATTTCTAATTGGGTGAATTAAATCATGTATATTGTCTCATGTCTAATTTTTCTTCAAGAGGTAAAATTGAAATATCTCTTTGCTTTAGAAACATGACAATCATTCTTTTCTCCTTCATCCTCCTTCCTAACCAGAAGTAAGTTAGCTTTCAGGTTTGCTGTAAGGGACGAGGGACCCCTTTTCTTTAGCAGACTGTGTAGACAGCAGATGCTTTTGTGAGATTGTCTCCTTAGCTTTCATTGCACAGGGGCCTCCAGTTTATTTGCAGAGTGCTTCTCCCTCAGAGTCGGAACTTGACTCTTAAGCAAGTGTCTTGATGGAGGCTGATGTGAAACCATGAGTTAGTCCCTTCTTCTATTTGTTCTTCTGGTAGCGGGAGGAATATTTAATGACTGCTGCTGAGTGCTGTACTGTGTTAGATGTTCCCCAGCACAAGCAATCCTCATTATTCACAGACTCTGTGTTAAGTTCCCCTACTCGCCAAAATTTATTTGTCTTCTCCAAATTAGCACCCAGGACACGTTTGTCTTTGTGAACATAAATAGAACAGCAGTTGAGCTGAGGGGCAATTCTATTTCTGTTTCACCCCTCATATCCTAAATAAGTGTCATTTTATGGTTTAACGTTGCCCTTGTGTTGTCTTTTTCTGCTCTTATGCCCCCTCAGTCCAGTGCCGAAGCGCTAGCTAGGGTTTCTAAGCACAAGCAAGTTTGTGGTGTGCTTGTGGAGAAAATACACGTTAGCTCAACACGTTTCAGACATGAGTCACAGAGCTATTGGCCCTTAGGCCAGTAAATAAACAACACGCATTAAGTAATAGCTCTTTAAAGAGAAGAATATAGGAAGTAAAGCAGCATATTGATTGGCTGATGAAAACGGTTGGAGTCACAGACCCACAGAAATTCAACTTCCGGTATTTCCTTGGATCACTTGTGCAGTATTTGCTAATTGAGAGTTCATAGTGACTTCATAGTGCATGGCTACTGGGAGTACCAATGTTGACCCCATACTAAAGGGCAGTAGTGTACCTCAAGAGATGACAGGAACATAGGTAAGAAAATGTCGACACACTAAATGGTAAAAACACGTAAGTAGCAAAGGACGGCAGAGGCTGGGTGAACCCGAGAAAGGCTTTGTAGAAAGCACAGTCATGGAGTCTAGTGTGAAGAGGCTTTTGATCGATAGACCTAAGAAGCAAAGAGCAGGAGTGGATGAACTGTCTCATTTGGGGAAGGCAGGCTGCTAATTAGTTTGCAATGGAAGATAATTGTGAATCTGGAGCAGATGAGAAATTAGAGTGGAAAAGTGTGGGGTTAGGTAATGATGGGACTCTGAATGGGCCGTAGTTTATTCTTTAGATTAGTGGTGTGCTAAAAGCTTTGTTTATTGCAAAAACACAGCATATTTAGCACAGAGTTTGATTAACTTTGACAAATGGATACACCCAAGTAAATACCACAAAAATCAAGACAGAAAACATTTATTTGATTCCCTCAAATATTCTATCTTTTTCTTGGCATCCTATATCCCTATGACTTGTGGCCCCAGCCCCAAAACAAAAACAGTTGGAGAAATTCTTGCTGCCCAAGTGTGAGGACCTAATTTTGAATATTCTCTGCCTTCACGTAAAAGTCAGGCACCTGGTCTGGGCTTTAGGATGCTTGGTTTTACCTGGTTGTGGTGCACCTACACTTAGGTCTTCATGCTTGGTTTCACCTGGTTATGATGCACCTACACTTAGGTCTTCATGCTTGGGCACCAGGCACTGTAACAACTGAACCATCTCCTCAGCCCTGAAATAGTTGTAATGACCCCAGTCGTGTGTGAAAATTTAGTTACTCCATGTTCTTCTACCTGGTATGATTAATTTAGAAAAATTAGCTGTTCTATTGAATATGTACTGCTTTTTCATTGTGGAATAAATTTACACTAGAAATGTATTAGTTCTTTGAGACACCATTACAAAGCCAGCTGTGGTGGTTCATGCCAATAGCCCCAGCTGTCAAGGAAGTTGGGGTAGGAGGACCACAAGTTTCAGGCAACCTGCACAGCACAGTGAGATGCTCTCTCCCCCACCCCTGCTCTCTCACACAGACACAGACCACAGACTCTCTCTCTCTTCTCTCTCTCTCTCCACACACACACACTCAGTCACATGAATTAAAGGCAAGACACACAGAAAACATTCACAGTACAGATGTGTGACAAGAGGCTGATATCCAGAACATTAAGGGACGTTGTTGTCCCAGCGAGACAGTAAGACAATTAACTTTAAGAAATAATTGTAGTACCTCTGACCAGTTATCACACAAAAGAAGAGCTACAAGTTTCAAATGTCTCAAGTAAAAGATATTTAGCATGTACGATGGTTAATTTTTTTCAACTAGATGGATTGGAAGACACCTAGAATGAGCAAGAGCACATCTCTAGTGGTACGTGTACAGATACTTCCATAGATAACTGGGTCCTAAGGATGACTTCATCAGTGGTTCAATCCATCCATGGGGTTAAATTTTGAATAGACTGGGAGGTAAACCTGTTGAACGTGGGGCCTAGTTGGAGGAAGTGCGGTTCTGAAGGCCTGTAAAGGGTGTATTGGCCATTGGTTTCGTTCTGTTACTTCTCTCTGTTTCCTGGCTGCCTAGAGCAGGTAGGCTTTGCTTCACCACTGCCTTCTAGCATGATGTACTGGCTTGGCAGTCCAGAAACAGCAAAACCAGTCAATGTGCATCGAAACCGTCAAAACCATGAGCCAAAACCAATACTTCCTCCTTTAAATTATTTTACTCAGCCATCAGCTGCAGCAGCAAAATTGTTAACATAGCGCCATTAATCGTCAAAACAGTGGGTCTTGCTCATATTCACCACACTTGCCTTTGCCATGGTGTTTTCTGAAGAATAAAAGTTTTTTATTTTTTGATGAGGACCAATTTAAGATATTTTTCTTTTATGGTTTTTAATTTTTGTATCATGTGAAATATTTGCTGTGCTGGCTAGTTTTATGTCAACTTGGTACAAGCTAAAGTCATCTGAGAGGAGGGAGCCTCAATTAAGAAAATGCCTCCATAAGATCAGGTCTGTAGGCCTGTGGGGCATTTTCTTATTTAGTTATTGATGGAGGAGAGCCCAGCCCATGGTGGGTGTTGCCAACCTGGGCTGGTGGTCCTGGGTTTTATATGAAAGCAGGCTGAGCAAGCCAGGAGGAGCAAGCTAATAAGTAGCACCCCTCTGTGGCCTCCTCATCGGCTTTTGTCTCCAGGTTCCTGCCCTAATTGAGTTCCTGTCCTGACTTCCTGATGATGAACAGTGATAGGGAAGTGTATACCAAATAAGCTGTTTCCTTCCTAACTTGTTTTTTTAATTAGTTAAATTTATTAATTTATTTTATATCTTGACTGCAGTTCCTCTCCCTTCTCTCCTCCTATTCCTTCTCCCTACCTCCCCTTCTTCCATTCCTTCTCTGTTTCTATTCAGAAAAGGGCAGGGTATCAAAGCATGGCATATCAATGTGGGGTTCCCTGCTGTATGCTGTGATTACCATTAATGAATAAAGAAACTGCTTTGGACCTATAGCAGGCAGAACCTAGCTAGGTAGGAAAAACTAAACTGAATGCTGAGAGGAAGAAGGCAGAGTCAAGAAGAAACCATGGAGCCTCTGTCAGAGACAGACATGCTGAAACTTTGCTGGTAGACCACGACTTCATGGTGATGCACAGATTCATGGAGATGGGTTAAATTTAGATGTATAAGTTAACCAATAAGAAGCTAGAGCTAATGGGCCAAGAAGTGATTTAATTAATACAGTTTCTGTGTGATTATTTTGGGTCTGAACTACCAGGCAGCCGGAAAACAAACTAACGGCCTCCCTACTACAACATATTGTACTGGTTGGTTTTGTGTGTCAACCTGACACAAGCTAGCGTCATCAGAGGAAGGAGCCTCGGTTAAGGAAATGCTTTGTTGAGATCCAGCTGTAAGGCATTTCCCCACTAAGTATCAACAATGGAGGGTCCAGCCCATTGTGGGTGGTACCATCTCTGGGCTGGTGGTCCTGGGTTCTATATGAAGGTGGGCTGAGCAAGCCATGGGAAGCAAGCCAATAAACAGATCCCCTTCATGACCTCTGCATCTGTTCCTGCCTCTGGGATCCTGTTTGAGTTCCTGTCCTGACTTCCTTCAGTGATGAACAGCAATGTTGAAATATAAGCCAAATAAACCCTTTCCTCCCTAACTTGCTTTTTGGCCATGTTTTTTTGTTGCAGCAATAGAAAACCTAGTTAAAACACATATCAAGATGAGGTAGGACTGAATTCCTCCTCTTGTATTAAGGCTGGGCAAGGCAATACAGTATGAAGCCCAACTTATTTTTTGGTTATGGTGTTTCATTACAGTAATAAAAACCCTAGGACAGACAGACACACACACACACATGTATATGTATTAGGAATATGATATAAGGAATTATTGAGATTCATTTTTTTCTATATATGTAGACAACTCTCAGCAGTATCTTATGAAATAATTACTTTCCTCATTAGATCCCCACGGTGTGGCCTTATGCATATGGGTCTATTTCTGAACACTCAGTTCAGTCCTATTAGTCTGCATATCTATACTCACTGTAGCTTCATAGGAAGTACTAAAATCAGGCAGCATATACTCTCCAGTTTTAGTCTTTTTTTCCCAGAATTGTTTTGCTAAGTTCCTTGAAACTTCATATAAGATTTAAAACCAGCCTGACAATTTTGTAAGAAAACCCGTTGACATTTTTAATGGAATCCAGTTGAATCAGCAGATAAATAGGGAGAAATGGTAACAATATTGCATCTTCCAATTAATGAACATAATATGTCTCTTCAGCTTCTTAAGTGTACTTTAATTTACCTAGTAACGTTTTATGCATTTCAGTGAAGAGGTTTTGTCGTGATTTGATGCTGCTATTAATGATATTTACAAATAGCCATTTCTTGACATGGACTTTCCTTTCTTTCTACCCATTTTCAGTGTCACTGGGTTTTGCTTTTTGGCCTTTTTACTATCTAATTTTTCTATATGATCTGTGTTTAACCTGCTTTAAGGTAGAAGCTTAGCTACATTATTTTGGAACTTGCTTTCCTGAATTTTCAAAGCTATGAATCTCTCAACCAGCGCTTCAGATGAGCGTTGCACATCTCACTACCTGTGTTCTCCCAGTCATTAAATATAAGGTATATAACACCTTTGGGTGTGTCTTTGTATGTGAACCAATCAGGGTTTTTGGAGGTGTTTTGTTTAGTTTTAGCAGACATTTGTTAGATGTTTGTATGCTTTTGATTTCTACCTTCATCCTGTTGTCATCAGAGCACACTGTGAGTTCCCTCACATGCTTCTGAGTGGTGCAGGGTAATGCATATAATTGAGATATATATATATATTATATATAATATGTATATGCATGTATGTGTATATGTCAGTTCACGATAGTGATGTTAGTCTTACAACTGCTGAGTACAGTTTGCTTGTTCTATCGATAACTAGGGGAGCAGTGTTGTACTCTCCAGCTTTAATTATGAATTTATCTCTTTATTCTTTCACTCATATACACTTTTGCTTCTAGTATATTGAAAGTGAGTTGTTGAGGATGATATCTTTCATCATCATGAAATATGCCTATTTGTCTTTGAAAATATTTCTTGTTCTGACAGAAACATAAGCATTCCAGGTGTGTTTTGATTTGTTTTTGCTCCACATTCATTTTTAGACCCCTTTAGTTTTGACTGATTTGTGAATGGGTCTGTAGTAGGCAGCATATACTCTTAGGCGCTCCTGTTTTGACTTGTCTGGCCATCTCTGCCTTTTAACTGGTCTGTTTCAGACAATTTGAACTTAATGTAATTATTGATAGAGATGGTTTGAAATCTGCCATCTTCCTGTTTGTTTTCTATTCAGAATTGTTTCCATCTGTTCTCTGTTCACATTTTTTTTATCCTTTTCAGATTGGGTATTTTATAAAACAGTTTGACTCTTCCTAATTGAACTTCCGATTTGAAAAGAAAACCTTCTTTGCTGGGGACTGAGAGCTACACTCAATGTGTAGGTATAGAGATTTAGGACCCAGGTAGGAGTATGCTGGTGTAGGAAAGTGGCAGGAGTAGGGTTCTCTAGGGTCCATGACCTCACTAGCCAAGGGGAGTTGGATAGGTTTATAGTACCAAGCATGATTTGCTTCCAGTTGAATGGTTCTTCAGTTCAGTTAGACAGCTTTTGGAGCTGCCAAGATATAGGTGCCGCTAATATACCTGTAGGGCTCTCTTGCTCTGCTGGTCATTGGTGTGGTTCCTAGGTGCCACAGGTAGGGAGGACTATTGATTGTCTTCCTCCCTTGGCAGCTGCATATCACTGACTTTTTGTAGCTTCAATCATCATGAACCAAAATATTGCATGGAAAATTTAAGAAATAATTCATAACATTTAAATAGCTTTCATTATATTATTGCAATGTTCTGTCATATTACTTCTTCATGTATCTAATTAAAATATCAAACAGTATCATTGGCATGTATATGCAAAAGAGACACAGAATAGACTATTCTCCGTGGTTTGCAGACATCCTCGGGGAGGTCATAGATTAAATCCTTCATAGGTAAGGTGGAATTAATTTATAGTATTTGTAATTTATTATTTTTCAGTCTGCATATTCTACATTAATTATATCATTTCTAGGTCCATATCCTTTGACTGATTCTCTTTGTGGTTTTGGATCATACTTTTCCAGCTCTTTGCATCCTTAACAATTATTTTTTTATTGAAAGTTAAACATTTTGAATTTACTTTGCTAAATGTTTGACTGTGTTCTCTCCCTTTGAAGAGTGTTCAGTGTCTTTGACGAGCAGTTGCATTCCTTGGCGTTCAGATTGGCTTTGAGATTTGTCTCACAGACTTTCTCAGGGTAAGCCTGGAGTGTATTTTATTCTAGGGCTTACTTGCCATAATGCTAAACTTTGGCACTCCTGATCTCTAAGGAATGTTCTGTGAACTTTGAGGTATGATGGATTTGACTGATGGGAACCCAAGTAATTACCAGATCTGTTTTCTCTGAGAATTTCTTGGCTGATAGAATTCTGTGGACTGTGATCTCCAAGCACCATGAGACTTTATCCTATATAGGTATACAGCATTCACAAAAAGATTTGAGAGGATCACATCAGTATTTCTGGGGCCTTTTATTCATATAGTACCCATCTCTTCAGCGTTCTGTACTCAGTGTCTTAGCTGCCATGTTGTTGTCAAACCCCAATCTCCGTCTCCTTAACTTCACAAGCTCCTGGTGTTCATGTGGAAGGTTCCTTGTGCTACAATCTGGAAACTGCCTCCTCTGGGCAGATAGTGAGAGTAAACATGGAATTGACCCTCATCTGCTTTTCCTTAGGGGTCGTAATCCTGTTTTGTGTGCAGCCCAGTTTCTGAAAATGTTGTTTAATCTGTTTTATTTAGATTTTGTTTGTGTGGGAAGTGCAATTCCTGCAGTGACTGCTTGCTCCTAGACAGAAGCTGCAGTTTAGAAGAATGTTCGTTAGCATGTGTGTTTGAGCTTAAACGACCCGATGCATGCATGCTGTGCTTCTACATAGTTAATAAGGATCGAACACATTGTCTTAGGCTGTTTGAGATTCCACAGCAAACTTCTACAGACTGGGTGCTCAAACAGCAGAGATTTATTTTCTCACAGTTCTAGAGGCTGGAAGTGTGAGATTTGGGAAAGGGCATGTCTGGGTTCTGGTGACAGCTTGCTTCCTGGATTGTGGAGGACCATGTTTTTATTATATCTTTGCTTTGTGGGGGTGGAGTGGCCTAGAGGAGAAGCATTCTGTCCTGTGACCTTTTTGTTTTGAGGCATTATCCTCATCATGATATTCCTATCCTCATGTCCTCATGTAAACAAGATTACTGCCCAAAGCTCATGTCTCCAAATGTCACCACAAAGGGTACTAGGTCTTCAGTGCAGACATGGAGGGGACAGTTAAATCCCTGACACAGATCCAATACCTTCATCACTCAGTGATGTTTTGAAACTGGTGGGTAGCTATTCCTGTAAGACATGTTTTAGTGTCAAAATGAAAGTTTAATTTTTCCCTTGTTGTCACCCCTAAGTTTGAGAATTACTACATGCAGCAAAAGCCCTTACTAATGAACTGAACTAGGCCTTGATATGATGAAGTCATAATTGAGGTCAGGACTTCTTAAACCTTTTCCATTTGGGACCTCCCTTTTCCTGAGAAAGGTTTGCACAATCCTAGGTATATAAAATATATATATACCAGTCAAACATTTGTTGATAATAAGTCATGAAGAGATTTATTTTATGAATGAGGAAATAGTAAAGTGCTTGGTTTGAAAGCGTGAGAACCTAAGATTTAGTGCCAGCCATGGTGGCACGTGGTTGTAATCCTACTGCTTGGGGAGGTGGGCACTGGTGGGTCACTGGGCACTCTGGCCAGCCAGTTAAGTCTAATCTGTGAGTTCCAGGCCAATAAAATACCCTGTCTCAAAAATAAGGTAGACAGAGACTGGGGAGATGGTTTAACTGTTAAGAGCACTGGTTGTTCTTCTAAAGGACCCAGGTTTGATTCACAGCACCCACATGGCAGCTAATTGTCTGTAACTTCAATTCCAGGGGATCTGATGTTGTCTTCTGGCCTCTGCAAGCATCAGACATGCACATGGTGCACAGACATACAAGCAAGCAAACAGATCCATTATACATTAAAAAAGAAAAAAAAGTGGGCAGTATATATGATATAACATCTGAGGTTGACCCCTGGCTTCCACACACATGTACACACATATGCAGGTGCACTCCCATATGTGCACCTACACACGTGAAAGCACAGACACACACAATTTATTTTGTTTTTAAAATAAAAAGTGGGATGGTTATTTCACTTATATGTATATGTATACCTAGCGTCTGCAGAAGCCAGAGGGGGGCATTAGATCCCATGGAACTGGAGTTAGAGATTGTTGGGAGCCACGATGTGGATGCTGGGAACCAAGCCCAGGTCCTCTAGAAGAGCAAGAAGTGCTCTTAACATCTGAACCATTTCCCTAGCCCCAGAAATTTATTTTAAAACAATTCTCAGGGCTGTCAGGATGGCTCTACTGTTGAAGACATTTGTTGCTGGGCCTGACAACTTCAGTTTGATCCCTGAGATATGCATGGTGGAGAGGGAGCTAACCTGGGATGTGCATGCAGTAGAGGGAGCTAATCCCTGGGATGTGCATGGTGAAGAGGGAGCTAATCCCTGGGATGTGCATGGAGTAGAGGGAGATAATCCCTGGAATGTGTATGGAGTAGAGGGAGCTAATCCCTGGGATATGCATGGAGTATAGGGAGCTAATCCCTGGGATGTGCATGGAGTATAGGGAGCTAATCCCTGGGATGTGCATGGAGGAGAGGGAGCTAATCCCTGGGATGTGCATGGAGGAGAGGGAGCTAATCCCTGGGGTGTGCATGGAGAAGAGGGAGCTAATTCCCACAGCTTGTCCTATGACTGTCACACAAATGCCATGGTATGCCTCTTGACAAAAAAAACAAAAAAAAAGAACAACAACAAAAAAAAACCAAAGCAAAACAAAAAAGAAACCCAACAACATTCAATTATTTGGTATACATTTAATTTGACTGCTTAGTAAAGATAAATTTGCATACTAATGAGTTGGATATGTTTATTTTACATAATGAATTAAATTGTGGTTGAATATTTGATATTGCAGGACAGTTATCAATATTTTTCAGAGTTGATGGATATTTAATTTTATGATCATTAATACTTAGAATGCTGCCTTGCATAAATTTGTACTACAAATGGCAGAAGTATGTTTGGGCCAATTTCAGAAAAATTTGAAGACAATTCTGTCCTAATCCCAAATCAAAATTCACTTGGCAATTATTTATGAAACGCTAGTCAGCAACTCAAATAGCAGCTTTCAAAATCAAACATATTTATATGGGGAAATATGATGATAGGAAAATATTAAAGTTCTCCTTTCCCTGTAATTAAACCATTCTGTCCCTATAAGAGCAGAAAACTGTGTCTGTGGACAGTGAAAACACTGTGGTTAATAACAGGGCATGGCATGATTGCATGGCATGACTGCATGTGCAAGTACATGCCGTGTGTTTAGAACCAAGGTTGCAGTGAAGTGGCAAGATGCAATGCAGGCGATCACTGCTAGAGCAGTTTGCATTTATTCTGTGTTTGGTTTTGAATTCATGATTGATTGTTGTGTGTTCAGAACCTTTTACCGCTGCCAAGTTTCTTTTGACACCTCCATTCAGTGATGTGACCCCATATGTGGTCAAGGCCCAGAGTTTATGAAGCTTGCACTAGGGTACACACCATACTAAGTATGGGTGTGGGTGTTCTTTAATGATGTTCATGGTAGCCAGGAAGTGAGCTTTCTCAGGCTTGAGGATCAGGAGATTTTAAGTTATTTGCTTAGTCTGTTGTGCCGAATCTTATCGTTATCCTCAGCATCAGAACCTTGGACAGCTTCTCCCCATGAAGACAATGTGCTGCAATCCTTTATTCATTCATTTATACACCTAACACCTGTTTATTTCACTGTCACACTTGGCATTTTAAAGAAATACAAAATAAGTGAAGACCACCTATCGATCTTGTTGTTCTTTTGGAGCTTACGACGTCTTTGGAAAAGCAAGACAAAGGCGAGTTTAAAAACAAGCATAACAATTTGTTATTTTAGTAATATCTTATAGTGTGAAAGCAAATTTTCATAACATTTTTTTTGGTAGAAAAATACAAGACGACCAACCTACTCTTTTATAGATTGTCTGCATGCTTTAGAGGAAGACAAATGATGGTTGTGGATTGATGTTAATGAGAGAAGACTTTTTAGAAGACATTTGGTGGCGAATCTTCTGGAAGATAAACATGGAATGAGCTGAAGAGGTAAAGATCTTCTGGCCTACAGGGATTCCCTGAATGACATCGCCAGTCCACAGGCTGACCAAACCATAGAGGAACCTGGACTTTGGGGTTGTGAATGGATAGACGGAGAACCCATCATACGCCTAGGTACAGGTATGTGAACCTACTGCAACAAATGAGAAAAAGTGTGGGTTTTTCTGCAGTAAAGAGATGAAGGTTTTTGACCCATGTTTTCTGTTTCTTTCCCTCCTCTCTTCTACCAGCTGAGCCTATTTTAAAGATTTGCTTTTGACAGTAATAAGATTTAAAAATAAGCTTTATGCTTGCATTTTATTTTTCTAGCACATTATAAAATTGGTTCTTAAAACAAATGCAGGCAATCAAATTTTAGGACCATAACCACCGAGTCAATATGTTAAATTAGAGATAGAACACCTTTAAACAAATGCATGCAATCAAATTTTAGGACCATAACCACCGAGTCAATGTGTTAAATTAGAGACAGAACACCTGTCTCTCCCAGATCTAATTCTAGACACCGGGAGGGTTGCAGAGCTCAGGGTTTGTCTGCTCACTCATTCACTAACAATTTCATGATTAGCAGGGCATGGCCAGAGCCATTAGTATTTTACAGATTGAGATGAATGTCTGAATGTGGGTCACTCTGTACTTACTGGAAAGTTTATTAGCACCTGGGGATTGGGTTAGGGACACAAGAAAGAAGGAAGTAGGATGCAAATAGGGTCCTTTGTGGGGCTGTGGCAGCCTGTGCTCCCTACTGACATCCTAGACATCTTTCCAGGGAGGTTTCTTAGTTGGGAACAGTGTTTCTTTTTCTAGACTGTTGAAACAGTCATTTAAATCTGTAATTGGGGCTCAAGTAGAAAGGATGGAGAGTGCATTGAGAGATGTCACTTTCTTACACAGTTTCTGGATAAATCCCAGCTATATGAGGGAGGTATAAAAAACAAAAATCAATTATTCCATCAGCAGGTGGGAAGTTCTTACAGCAGAAGTCTTTTTAGGGTACAGGAAGAACATGCTGTGGCCCCAACATAGAGTTGAATGCAGCCTTACTAATAAGAGGACCTAAGTTCCATTCTGCTTTACAATGACCAGTTGAGGTCTAGAGTATTCTATTTATTTTTAAAGATAAGCTTTTCAGGTAGTCTAACAGTTAATCTTCACTGTCAGCTTGACAGGTTTTGGAATCACCTAGGAGACACACTTCTGTGAGGGCGTCTCCAGAGACGGTTAAATGAAAAGAGAAGCCCAGCCCTGAATGTGGGCAGTGAGATCTCATGGATCAGAACACCAAACTGAATGAAAAGTGGAGAGAAGGAAGGAGCCCGCTGAACACCAGCATCCATATCTTTCTGTTTCCTGACTGTGGACTGCAGTGTGGCCAGCCTTCCATGCTGTGATGAACTCTATCTACAAATGAGACGAACACAAACCCTTCTTCCTTAGTTTGTGGGTTTTCTTTTTGTCATGTGTTTGGTAACAGCAAAGAGACAAAGTTACCAGTACAGGGAGATGTAAACAAATTGTCATCTTAAAACTTTTACAGACTACATGGGGACATAAACAACTGGAAAGTGTGTGACATGTGTCATATGCCATGGGTGATAGATGCTGCTCTTGCAGGAGAGGACTCAGAGGGCTGGAACACTGTATTTAAATACCAAGCTGGATAGACACAGACTTAAAAGTTGAAATTAGTTCCTTGGCCTCTGGGGGGGGGTGGATTTGGTGGAAGCATCTCATTTAGGACTGAGAGTTCCAAGGTCTCTCACTCTCTGCACACTGTCTGGCTGTGAGTCTCTATATCTGTTCTCATCTGGTGCAGGAGGAAGCTTCTCTGATGATGACTGAGCAAAGCACTCATCTATGAGTATAACACAATGTCATTAGAAATTAATTTATTGCTATATACTTTTAGTAGAACAGTATATAGTATTTGGTTTTACCCTAAGTCCCTGGACTATCTAGTCTCTGGTTCTTGGCCACTCAAGCAGTGTCCAGTATGGATTCCATTTTGTGGAGTGGGCCTTAAGTCAAATCAGATATTGGCTGATTACTCCCACAGTTCAACTTCTCTGTGTTCAGTGAGCTGTGTAGGTGCTGTCTTCTGTAGTAGGACTCTACTGTCAGTTTGCGGAGAGCAGCCAATAGTCTTAACAATAACCGGGGTTGTTTGGGGGTTCTCATGGGACGCCTTTGGCCAATAACTTGATTATATGTAACACATTCCAAGTATTGGAAGCTTCATTTTGTGGTGAGAGATGTCCAGCTGGGGCTCTGTCTCCTCTGTTATTTGGTGGTTTCATTTATATTGGCTCCATATATGTATATGCTTTAGGAAGCATCTACTGGATTAGGTTTCCGTCCTACCCCTCAGATGGTCCTGACTTTTAGCTGTCTCTCCCCATATTCCCTCCCTTACCACCCTTTCTCCCTGCTCCGCAGTTGATCCTCACATTCCAGTTCCTGTCCCAAGAGGAGGCAGGAAGAATGTGAGAGCCAGAGGGCTAGAAGACACCAAGCAAACAAGACCTTCCAAACAGCACAACCGATGTGCACACATGAGCTTACAGAGACTGTGGCTATATGCACAGGCCCCACACCTGACCCAGAAGCTAGCTCTGATTGATGACCTCTTGCAAATGAAAAATTAGTTTTCTTCAAGGGAGTTTCACTAGGGAAGCAAACCACTCTTAAAGGTAGGTTCTATGCCCAGCAGTCGAGGGCCAACACGAAATGAATTCAACAGCATCTTTAGAGGTTCTTTGTTTTATAATGTTGTCTCAGGGCTTTTTGTTTTTTAACCTTAGAGGTCCTTTGTGTATATGTTATGGCTTCTGGTTTTGTGTTTTTATGGGATTCCTATGTGGGTGAATATGTATGCCTTATTTATTTTACTATTATTCCTTACATGCCTGTTTGTTCTCTAAGCAGAGACAGAAGGGGTGTGGGTGGGAGAGGAGAGGATGGATGGAGGGGGATGTACTGATTTCATACAGTAATCAGAATATACTGTATGAAAAAAATCTATTTTTAATAAAGGAAAAACACATTTCAGTCAAAGGTACCTGTAATTTTCTTAAACTCTGTGCAGGCTCATCATCCAGTTCTCAAATAAACACATGGAGACCTATTATTACTTAGAATGCCCAGCCTTGGCTTGTTTCTAGTCAGATTTTCTAACTTAATTTATCCCATTTCCCTTTAACCATGTTTCACCTGGGCCTTTCCCTTTCTTTATTCTATGTATCTTGTTTTCCTTCTCACTCTGTGGTGCCCCTGTTGCTTTCGCCTCCTTCTCTGGCTTCTCCCTCTTGTTCTTTCCGCAAACCTAGATTTCTCCTATTTATTCTCTCTGCCTGCCAGCCTTGCCTATTTCTCTCTCCTGCCTAGCTATTGGCCATTCAGCTCTTTATTAGGCCATCAGGTGTTTTAGACAGGCAGAGTAACACCGTCTCACAGAGTTGAGCAAATGCAACATAAAAGAATGCAACACATCTTTGCAGCATTCAACAAATATTCCACAGCATAAACAAATATAACACACATCTTAAACTAATATTCCATAACAGGTAACAGTGTTTAAATTACAGTGTAACAATCCAGTTTCCATTCTTAATCCATGTTTCTTTTGCTTTGGAAATCTATGGTCTTTTGTGAATTTTACTGCTTTTTAGTAGAATTGTATTCCCCAAAAGGAAAAAAAATGTTAACATTAGGAGCAACTTAGAAGAGTATCATGAAGATCTAAGTAAAGGAGGCCTTCCCAGTGCTTGGTTCTGTGCCATGATGGAATAGCTTGTTGTTGCGGTAGGAAGGTACCCATCCCAGCATAGATGTGATGAACATCTGGGAAAATGCTGCAGAAGTGGTCTAGCATCTGGAAGACACTGGGGGTGTTGGAGTTCAGCTCTCTGTACTTCACAACAGATTATACCCCACTTCAATGGCTAGGAGTAGAGGTAGTAGGAACCCAGGAGGCCCTGGATGAGGGGGAGAGTGACAGAAGCTCATTTCAAATGACAAGTGGTCATTTGAGCAGGACAGAGGGAGGAAGAAAAATTTCTAAGCTGAACTCTGCAGACCAGGCTAAGTCACAGAAATCCGTCTGCCTCCTGAGTGTTGGGACTAAAGGTGTGCACCTCCAGCACCTGACCACAGTTCCTTTTTAATCTGCCTGTTCTTCCCACGGTGGTAGGTACCTCCACTCCATCTCTTGGGGGGCATTTTGACACTAGGGTGTAGAGGAAGTGAGTGGATGATTGCATTCTGTTACAGGAACAGAACAGCTGTCGACTTGGACTCCATGTGAGAAAGTGCTCTTTCTCTCACTCGCTTGGGCTTGTGGCTCTGTTCTCAGTTACTATAATAGATGGGCCTTGTCTCCACAACATGCAAGTGTTCAAGAGTTTGCTGCGGTGGTCTCCTTGTTTGTTGCTCTTGGCATTCCTTTCACATGTAATTGTCTCATATCTCCAATAAACTGTAAAACACTGGAGGTAATGATTGGTTTATACTGTTGTGTGCCCCTCAGAGCACATATCCCAGGGATTGTGTGTAATGGAGGCACTTATTCAAGTATTCATGACAGATGTCAAGTTGTCAAAGTTGATTTTCTTTTCTTTTCTCAAAGGGATGCTGGTTAGTTTTTACCTAGGAATGTTGTGGCCTCTCCTCTGAATGCCAGTCATTGAACACCAGAACTTTTCCTTGTAAAAAAAATATTTCAGAGGGGCTAGAGAGATGCTCAGTGGATATGAGCACTTGCTGCAAGCATGAGGATCTGAGTTTGAATCCTCAGAACTCATCAAAAGTTGGGTGTGGCTGTGTGAGCCTGTAATTCTAGCCCTGGGGGATGGAGACAGCTGGGTTCTGGGAGTTCTCTGGTTAGCCTGCCAAGCTGAGATGGTCAGCTGGTTCCATGAGAGACCCTGTCTCAAGAGAGTGAAGTGGAAATCAATAGAAGAAGGCATATGCTATCTCTGGTCTCCACATGTGTGTGCACACGAGTTCATACCTGCTCTCTGTCTCTCTGTCGTCTCTTGCACACACACACTCAAACTTTAGACAGTGCTTGACAATTCTTAAAACTTGAGTAGGGGTTCAGTACATTTGGGTCTCTCCTGACCTTGCATCCGGGGAGCATGAAGTTTTCTTTGGCTGATTTGTTACAGCAGGTTTGGGGGATTCTACTGGTGATAACATGAGCTTGTCCAGAATCAATAGTACATTCCTCCCACTCTGTGGTTTAAGTTTCTATGTCTCTTAGCAAAATGAACGGAATATTTTCCAAGAATCCACACATTCCTATTAGGCTCCTCAATGTCCAAAAGGAAGGGATGCCTAACGGGGCAGGTTCATGTGTGTTTTGCAATGTGATAGTGACTTTGCATGCATGCACATCTCTTAGACCCTTTTCTTGCTCCCTCTGAGAAGGCTTCAGGTAAAGGGCAGATGGCTTCCTACTCCTTAAGAGCCTAGTGGAACCTGCATGGGACCGACCTAGGTCCTCTGCATGTGTGTGACAGTTGTGTAGCTTGGTCTGTTAGTGGGGCTGCTAGCAACAGGATCAGATTCTGTCCCTGACTCTTGAACTGGCTTTTGGGAACCTATTCCCCATGCTGGGTCATCTTAACCAGCCTTGATGCGGGGGGTGGTGGGGTAGCTTGGTCCTACCTCAACTTGATATACCATACTTTGTTCACACCCATGAGAAGTCTGCCCTTTTTGAACAGAGGAGTATGTGTGTGTGTGTGTGTGTGTGAGGGGGGAAGAACAGGAGGAGAGGAGTGAGGGGAAGCTGTGGTTGGTATGTAAAATAAATGAAAAAATTAATTAATAAAAAACAAACAAACAAAAACAAAACCCAAACAGAAGAGTCCGAGCAAGAAAAAAAGAATCAAAAAAATCAAATAACAATAAAAAGTCATGTCAAATCGGCCCCTTCCCCAGGTTTGTTGCAAGTTTGTACATGAGGAAACCAAAGAAACTGTTTTTCAGAGGCTGCATATGAACAAAATAATACAATGTGAAACCCTGTTCTTATATTTTATAAATAACTAAACTTGGCAGGTAATGGGAGCACGCCATGACTTAATTGCCTTTGGTATTAATTAAAAAGGATAAAGCAAGCTTTCAAAAAGGGATTTTCATGACCGTGGGAGGGTTTGAACGTTATCTTGCATATGTGTATTTTTATAAATAATCACAAGAGCTGAAGATGAGGCAGGAGAAACAGCAGGCTCAGGTTACTATCCCAGCCCAGACTATTAGCCACACTAAGTGACCAGAGCTACTCACGGGAGAGTGGAGTGTGCGCTGGCTTCTTGTAACCCTAGTATTTCCTTTCCTTGATTGCACTTATTTACGCCTATTGTCAAGCTGTCCTCCCCTGTGCTGTTCAGATTATTCTTTCCTGCTCAATACTTGACAACTGTAAAACATGGAGCCATTGTTCCACATTTTCATGCCATGCCTGACAGAGCTAAGGGAGCTAGGCCGTTTGGCCCTGTGTTTGGTCCTGGCCTCACTTTATCTCTTGACTGTGGTTCCTGCTCCCTGAGAAATGTGCAGGTTTTGATGACAAAAATCTAACCAAGCTTGGAAGAAACATCTCTATTGTTGGATATTTTACTCTTTTGGTGTTTTGGGGGGGCCTGCCACCCAGCTCCCAAAGAAATCACATGTGGAGGCTTATTCTTACTTATAAATGCCCAGCCTTGGCATGGTTTGTTTCTTGCCAGCTTTCCTTATTTTAAACTATCCCGACGACTTTTTGTCTCTGGGCTTTTTCCTTTTCTTACTTTTTTTAATGTCTTACTTTCCATCTTACTCCAAAGCTGGCTGGGTGATGGGGTGGCTGGGTGACTGGGTGGTTGTGTGGCTGACTGGGTGACCGGGTGCCTGGCCCCTGACATCCTCCTCTCCTTGTTCTCTTACTCTTCTTCTTCTAGATTCCTCCTTTTCTTTATACTCTCTGCCTGCCAGTCCCACCTCTCCTTGCTCCTGCCTCGCTATTGGCTGATGCCTGGCATTTACAAGGAAAGCAGCTGCACCAGTCAAGGGCATAAATAATTCTTTTTTCAGTCCAATCCACAGTCCAAAATGAGGTCTCACCAGTATTCAAGTTTGGGTGCAAAAATTTTCATGCCCCTTTGTCTTTTGTGTTTCATAAGGCACATTTAATCATCTATTAAAAGAAGAGCAAGAGAGAAGCGGAAGTGGCCTAGGGATGTGGATATGGATGGGACTGTGGTTGGGACCACAGTCTAGCATTAGGTGTAGGCTGCAGATACAACCCACTTCTCTCCTTGATGCACTGTTTTCTGAGAGGGTGCGACACTCTTCAGCCTCCAGTGTAGCAATCCAGAGACCTGAAGAGGCCAAGAGGCCTTCACAGAAGCCCAGCGAGGCACAGCCTAGTACTAGCAATACAACGTTGCAGGGGTACAAAGACTTCTGAATATCTTGAAGCTGAAGGCAGCTCAGGTATCTGAAGACAGTGGGGTTGGCATCTGTTTCTTAAATTACTGTGAGGCAGAAGAAGAATTAGGCTTGTTTCTTTGTTTTCAGTGGTTGCAGGTAGAAGTTATGGCCAGATTTGGGTTCTGTTTAAGTAAATATATCCCTATAGAATTCTGGAAATGGAAATAACATGTTTTACAGTTTCAAAACTACCTTTCCTATCCAATTCAACAGCACAGTGAAGTAGACAGTGCCAATGTTGTTGCTGTCATTGCTACCATCAAGGACATTGTTTGCAGTTAGATATGAAGACAGAGGTGTTCACAAATGATTATTTAGTCATGAGACCTTTAAATGGAAAAGTTAAACTCTGCATACTTTTAAAATTAAATTTCATATTTTCACACCTCTCCCACACCCCACTTATTAATGCTGTGTAATAAACCACTCAGCACTGAGTGGTTTTTATTCTGTCCAAACCATGCACAGCTGAGATGGCCTCTGCTCCATGGTGTGTGGACTCTTAGGGGAAGAGAACAGTCTTTGAGCAGGAGGTAGAGTTGTTTCGAGCCACTTGTACCTATTTGCCTGATGACTGGTGATGCCCATCAACCGAGAACTCAGCCCTTCGTGAGGGGTAGATTGGGCTTCCTCACAATTTGGCAGCTGGGTATTAGGAGCGAGTCCCCCCAGGGAGCAAAGCAGATGTGTATGGTGTTTTTGTGACTTCACCTTGTGAGTCACGAGCATTCCTAGCCGCTCTACACACCCCACTTCAAAACGAGGAAACACAGGGACTTCTGTTGAGAGAAGAGCCCAAACACACTGTAAAGAAGTCCATGGAACGGGAGAATCCACTGTGTTCATCTTTGGAAAATAATCTTTCTGTGTGTGTGTGCGTGTGTGCATTCCCCATGTATGTGTTTTTCTGAGTTGATTATCAGGGATGATCTGTAGAATTATTAATGTGACTATGCCTTACATGCTTTATTTATTCATACTTGCACATTATTTGAATGGAAAAGTACCAAAGTTAATATCTGCATCTAGTCATATCATAGGCTAAATAATTTTTTATAGAGGATATCTTCAAATGCTAATGAAATTTAAAAAAAATCTGTCTTCTGAATGCATGAAAGATCTGGCAGGGAGGTTGCAGAAATTCTGGGAGGCCGACAATGATAAGAAACATGAGCTGAGAAAGCTAACTTCCTGCTGGTGGTGATGGGGAGTGCGGGTTTCAAAGTGAAATGTACACAACACTGTTTTGGCCGAAGCCATCTTAGAACTAGTATGGTGGGACTGAGACCCCCACATAAATTTACCAGGATCTTCAAAGGCTATTTCATCGTGTTTGTGTGTGCATGCATGCATGTGGACATGTACATGCGGGTACACATGTATGTGTGTATAGACCAGAGGTTGACACCAGACATCAGATACCTTCCCGAGTTGCTCTCCACCTTTTTTCTTGTGAAACAGGGTTTCTCACTGTACCTGGAGTTAAGCAGTTCTGCTAGGCGGGGTGGCTGGTGGGCTTCATGGATCTTCCACATCGCTGGGACTATGGGCATTCACTGCCAGCACTTGGCCTGTCACATGGGTGCTGGGGTTCTGAACTCATGTCCTCACCTGCAGTCAGCACCTTATGGAGTCATCTCCCCAATGCCACCAAAATTAGTGTCTTGGTGTCCTGAGACCAAACCCACCCTAGGAGGTGGGGTTAGGAATAAGAACCTCTCTCATCCTTGGTTCTAAGTGGAGTGGAAAAAAATAACCTCAGGAATTTCCAAGCCCTGCCCACCCCCTGCACAGGCAGGATAAGCGCTCACACAATCTTTCTACTCCCAGAGGTCATAACTCACACATGTAGTTTAAACAATCTTGGGTTGGTTGTCCCTTAGGAACTTGTCACAAAGAAACACAAATACTCTTAGAAGAGTCTAGACTCTTAAGGAGCCTAGATGTCACAGAATTTCCATAGTGCCAAAGAACATAGCTATACACCCATACTCCCAACCCCCATACATCAATCACACTCATACCCACCACAAACATATAGCCTTGGCATACATACCTACCACACAGACAGACAGACATACAGACAGAGGGACACACACACACACACACACACACACACACACACACACACACACTCTTCCTCAAATACATGAGAAAGTAAGACACCACGGCCAAACCTTTTATAGTGGCCAGTCTGACCATCCTTCTTATGAAATCCTTCCCCAGAGCACCTTGCCTGAAACATTGACCCCGGCTGACACCAGGGCTATCTTCCCGTTCCGCAAATATCTACAACACGCTTTTTTTAAAAAAACATGGTTGACTACCAGTGTGTGTGGTAATTCAGGGTCTAATTTGTGGGGCCCCAGGGAGCAGCTGAACAGGTCTCAAGGTGCACAGCTGGCTCCTCAGAGCATTGCTATTACAGGATTACTGGAAATGGCTCTGAGAAGTGGGCTCTGTTCTCAGCTTTAAGAGAAAACCCGGCAGCACTGACTCTGGTTCTTAACAGCCTCAGGGGAGGAGGCTGGTTCTTCTTTTGGGAGGATAAGACACCCTGATTTTCAAAGATCCTGAGGAATAATTCCATATTTTGCCTCGGTTCCTCATCATCTTTGGATGTTCTTCACTTGCCACACAAAAATATCTCTTGTGACATTTAGCAAGTTGGAAGCATTGAGCCACGCCTCTGTGGAGTCTTGAAGAGGTATGGCAGGACACACACACTGCTTGCTCCCTGACTTCTGGGGATACTCAACTTCAATTTCCTGAAAGAACAATAAGTTATAATTGTTAGGGATGGAACTGTCAAAAGTATCCGAAAAGACCCATAAAACTGGGGCACATAAAAGTGATTTCATTTGATAGATGTATTTTCAAAAGATCACTATTTTTTTTTGTGTGTGTGTGTATCAAGGTGGAAAATAAACACAGGCAAATGATGAGTGCAGGGGAGGCTGACGAGGAATAGTGAGTGTCGGACCAACAGGTGAGGAGCAGACTTCTGTCTCCTGGGGCTCCTTTTCTTTGCCAGTTCCTCGCTTCCACTGTGGACTCAAAGGGCCTGGTTCTCTCTCTTTTTTTTTGTTTCTTTTTAAAAAATTGATGTCCCGAAAGTCTGTCCATCTCAAAGTCTTGTTTTCTATTTCTCTCATCTTAACACAAACAAGTCGTCGTGTGGCCTTCAGTCTGAAGGCCCCGGAGCAGCTTTCGGAGAAGCCCGGCTCCGCTCGCATAGCTGTGGATGGGGAGCCTGGAAGAGGAATGCTACCTTGAGTGGGATGACCAGGACAATGACATCTTGGAAGACACCCTGGGGGAGCCAGGCTGTCAGAGACATCCTGAAGTGGGTGGGGTAACTGTCTTGTCGGCTGAATCTTCTTCGCTAAGCATAAACAGTAATTTTAAAGCTAGTGCTCTAAACAAATTTAAAAAAATTTAAAAGCTTGGCTTTAAATATCAGGAGCCAGAGTCTAAAAAGCTGAAATTTTAGAAGGCAGGATGACATAATTTATTTTCCACTCAAAGGGAGATAAAAATGTGACCAGCTGGGGGAAGGAGGAGGGAAAGGGTAGTGGATATTGTTAGGCTGTAGGTACCTGCTGTGTTTCTTTGAAGAGGTCTGTTTTCAGCAAATTCATTGTCCTGGGCTGAATTAAGGTTGAGGGGATGAGGCTGGGCAGTTGATGCTGTAAGTGGGTTGAAAGAGCCCCACCTGTACCCCTCTTCCTGGACTGAGCTAAAAGGCCCAGTAGCTCTGTCTCAAATAGGGCCCCTGGGAGGAAGAAGACTGTGAAAGCCTAGTTGGCAGGTCTGAGGACAGCTTCATGGTGCCTCACCAATCCTGTTTTCTCTAGAGAGGGAAAGGCCATCTAGAGACCTCCGAGGGTTCCCATAAGGATTGCAGAAGTGGCTGGGAACAAGTGGGTAGGATTGTCCGGGTGGGGGGGCAGTATGAGTGCCCGTCCTGTGGAAAGCTGAGTGGTAAGGACTAAACAAGAGGAGACACCTCTCAGAGGAGCCTGTTAGGATAGAGGGTGACTCAGAGATCAAATACACATCCTGGAAGCCAGGACAACAGCTGCCTCTCCCCAGCACAGAAACAGAGCATCTTGGTAAGGGGTGGGAATGCGGAAGAACACCCATCACAGTAACTATATCAAGTCCAAAAGAGACCAAGTAAAGCGAATTGGAAAGACTGTGGTTTCTGCTAGAAATTAAATGATTACATACCAGCTAAATTCTGTTACACTCAATAAAAAGCATTTAAGTTGGGACTGGAGAGGTAGCTCAGAGGTTAAAAGCACTGGCTGCTTTTCCTAAGGGCTTGGGTTCAATTCCCAGCACCCACATGGCAGCTTGTAACTTGTCTGTAACTCCAGTTCCAGAGGATCCCACACTCTAGCATAGACATAAGCAGGCAAAACATTAATGCATATAGAAATAAATAAATTTTTAAGAACATTTAAATTAAGTTTTAGTTTGCATCTATTACTTATACATAATGGGTTTCATTATGACATTTTCATACATATATAGCGCATTTTAATGATATTCATCCCATTACCTCTCTGCCCCACCCTCTACTGCCTGATCCCCCTTCTCCTTTCCAGCCAGTTCTCTTTGTTCTTTCATGTCTTCTTTTCTTGGTGAACCAATTGTTGATTTTAATTAGGGTTATTTACAGGAATATCAGCAACTTGTCAGTGGCCACGGCACTGAAGAAAATGTCTTCCTTTCTAAGCAAACATTAACTGCCTCGAGGGCTCACGAGGTCTCTTCCTTCCATGGCGGAATGTTGCCAGGCCCAGTGTTGTGCAGGCAACCATAGCAGCTGAAGGTTCAAGAGCTCCATGGCCCAGGCCCTACTGCTTTCCACTCTCTCTTCCAGCCCACTTTTAGGTTCTTTATACCTCTTATTCTGTGATGTTCCCTGAGCCTCGGATTCGGTATTATAGATGTCCTTTTTAGGGTGAAACATCCAACAGTCGCATATTCTCAGCATTTGGACTACCTGCGAGTCTCTGTAGTAACCACTGTCCACTGTTAAAGGCAAAATAGTGCATTTTTGGAGTCTGTATTTGTATAGTTTTGCTTGTCCCACAGGATTGCCTAGTCAACCTGTGAGTTGTGAACAACCCATTCACGGGGCCACCTAAAACCATCAGAAAACAGATATTTACATTATGGTTCATAATAGTAGCAAAATAACAGTTATGAAATAGCATAATAATTTTATGGTTAGGGGTCTCTACAACATGAGGAACTGTATTTAAGGGGTCGCAGCATTAGGAAGGTGGAGAACCACTGACCTAGATGGAAAGAAGACATCAAAATGAAGTTGGATTAGAGAAGTTCCAGGCATACAAGGGCTATTTATGATGAGTACTTGTCTAGTTTCCAAGAGGGGACTAGGAATGGAAAATGCATGGTATGCGGGGGGGGGGCGCTGCACTTGGACCCCCGTCAACATCAGTTTTCCGACATGTTCGTCTGATTTTTACTGGTGCTTCCTGTGCCCTCCAACACCATTTTACAGAGGAGTTCTATAAACCCGAAGAAAGTTTCATCCTCCCCAGAACATCGTGGCTCCAAGCGTGAGAAGCCCTAGTGACAACGCTTCGGTACTTAGGAGATGGGCATAATGCCCAGCGAGACTTCAGGCACTGCCTGTGACCCGATGTCAGACCGAGACATCAGTCAAGATTCATCTTCAGTTCCTGGGAAGGGTCTACTGACGAGCATGGGACACCAAACAAAGGAGCGATGAATGTGTTCTGGTCCGGGCAATTCACGTGTTCTCAGAGCGCCAGGGAAGATCCAAATACATGGATCCACACCGCCAAAGAAGCCGTCACTCTAGTCGTGAGCAGCCACCAGTGAAATTTCCTAAGAAAATGATCCGTAGTTTGGTTCTAGTGTTCAAGAGTGATCTTTCGGTGGACAGTGGGAAGTGCCACACTACTGAGTCCTGGAGTGAAGTGGCATCTTTTCCATCCTGAGGTTCCCCGCTTCCCCTGAGTTGTGCTTCATTGAAGTCGCTTCTTTCCTTTTCATTTCTCTCCTCAGTGCTTGACTTTCAGTTTTGGATCCCTCTGTTGCAATTTTCTATTTCAGGAAAAAAATAGGATTTTTCTTACTTAGGAGGAACTGGGGTTGCTTTTCTCATTCCTTGAAGCTTTGTAAAGTTCAGAAGACAGCTCAGATTCTAGAGTCTTTGTGAGTTGTGAATGTAAACTTTATCAGCGTCTTAGTTGCTGTTCTTTCGCTGTAAAGAGCCTCCATGACCAAGACAGTTCTTATAGGAGAAAGCATTTAATTGGGGGATGGCTTACAGTGTCAGAGGCTTAGTCCATGGTAGCAGCCAGACATGATGCTGGAGAAATAGCTGAGTTACATCCTGACCCAGAGAGAGAGAGAGAGAGAGAGAGAGAGAGAGCTCATGGGCTTTTAAAACCTCAAAGCCTACTCTCAGTGATACACTTCCTCCAACAAGGTCACATCTCCTAATCCTTCTAATCCTGTTAAAGAGTTCTATTCCCTGTGTCTAAACATTCAAATACATGAGCCTGTGTAGGCCATTTTATTCACACCACCACAACCCGGAAGCTGCTGATCATGGAGCAGGTTGTTAGAAGCGTGTGAACGGGTTTGTGGAGAAAAGCTGGAGCCCTGAAGAGTCAGCACCTGGGAAGAAGGTAAGTTCTCAAGACTCCAAGAGTACAGGTGATGAAGATGGCATTTTCGATAGTGTATACTAATCGTATAAATTAATGGGTCTTGTTATGACATTTTGTATATGTATGTGTACTATGACATATGTGCACCGTCTCATTTTACTCTGTTCCCCCTTTCTTGGTGGACCCCTTCCTTTTCCAAAACAGTTCCTGTTTTAACTTCATGTCTTAGAAATCTAGATATGAGGGAAAATAAGCGATCTTTGTCTGAGTCTGGTTTATCTTAGTTAATACTCATTTGCTTCTGGAGTGCATAATTTTGGTCTTGTTAGTGGCTGAATTACTTTCATTGTTTATGTATGCCGTATTCTCTTTGGGCATGTATCTGTTGATGAAAACCACAGGCGATTCTGTAACTTGGCTCCTGTGAACATGGGCATACAGGTACCTCTAGCTTATGTTGATTTTGGTTTCTTTGAGTTTATACCCAAGAGTCTATATAGATAGATCACAAGGTGCTTCCATTTTCATTGCTTTGAGGAACGTCTACACTGGTTTCCACAGTGGCTGGATTAATAGCCATTCTCACCAACAGTGTTATAAGGAACCCCAAGCTCGCATCCTTACCCGCATTTTTGTTAGTTTTCTTGATGACAGCCATTCTGACTGGGATGAGAAGGAATCTCAGTGTGGTGTTGATTTGCATTTCCCTGGTGACTAAGGATGTTGGGTGTTTGTTTATTGGCCATTTGTACTTCTTTTGGGAACCTCTGTGGAATGAAGAAGTTTTGATGGGGGCAATTAGGCCCTTTCCTGCTCCGCTCTTTGGAAGATGGCAACAGTTCTCCCGAGGCTTTTCAGACAAACTAATTACAGTTACAGCACTAATAAGCACATTATGTATAATTTTCCAAGTTACTTTCAGAAGAGTAGTCGTGCTCTTTTGCTTTATTCGTGTGCTCTATTGCCTCTGTTTGGGGAGGGTAGCATTCACCACCCACCTCTGTTAATAGAACATAATTAACATTGCTCAGAGTTATTTTCTTGTATTATTGCTTTCCTTCGTTGTCCAGGTCCTCATTCCCATCCCTCACTCTCCAACACTGACAGTTTCATTGATGTGCTCCATTCTTGGCCTCCAGGGCTCCTCTATGTATGAACAGTGCTGTTTCATGTGTGCTACTGGGTAGTTATGGAGAATTTCAAACATTTATGGAAGAAAGTCATACAAACCCCTGTGTCTGTCACATAGCTGCAGTGATGACTGACACATGGCACGCCCTCCTCTGTTACTGCTTTCTCCTTCCCCGGGTTCATATTTCTAAAGCAAATTTCAAACATTAGATCACTTAATCTATAAATGTTTCGGTATGTATTTGTCAAAGGCAGCTCTCCCTTCTAAAAATAACCACATAAAATATAAACAGTAATCTTTAATATCATCCAGTGTCTACACTTTACATTTATATTATAAATGGTCTTGTTAATTTATTTTTGTCAGAATCCAAACTAAGCCCACACATTGGCAGCAGCTAAGAAGTCCCCATTCTCTTTGGTCCACAGCCTCCCTTTCCATTTTCTTTCTTCTGGATCTGTTTTTCAGGAAGCTTACGAGCCGGTTGCAAAGAGTTTTCTTTGGCTCTCTTCCTTGTGTTTAGTATGGTGCCTGTCACCTCTGCAAGTTGGATATTAGATTCAGAGGTTTGATCAGGGGCCCAATGATAGAGGGACCAACCAGGCCACTCTGCTTCCCAGGTGGAGCTGTGCCCTCCTGGCAGAGGAGATAAATGTCTAGCTGTCTTTTAGGGATGCTGTTCTCCTGTCACATCCTTTCTTTTTTCTAACTCACTGGAAGATGCAAAAAAAAATGCCCCCCTTCCATCCCTTCTGTCCTTGCAAACTGATATCTCATTGGAAGAGAAACTTCCATCAGCTTCCTATCATTGGCTTGTATTAGAAAAGTCACCTAAATACTTAAATTTCCCCCTTTACTGCCATTTTAAAGAAAAGAATGTGTTGATTTTCAAAAGGCATCAGGAAATGTTTTCTAGCTGTAGTAAGCTCACAGACAGTGTGTCTCAGTTGGTGTCCGTGTTGGTGCGTGTGTGTCCTCATCTTTGGTTGTGAGTAGGAAGCTATTCGAGTTGGCTTGTGAGTCTATACACCATGACTATAGACAGATTGATAACTAATAACTTTCTAGATACTGTCAAATTTGTTTCCATAGGGTTGTATTCTGCCTTCCCATAAATTTTGCAAATAAATACGTTAACTGGTACTTTAGAAAGATCTTAACTGCTTCCACAGGGTAAGCATCTTCTCATGTGTCCAGGAGTCACCTGTCTCTTCCCCATGAAGTACAGTTCACATTTTCATACTATAGAGCATTTTAAGAAAATGTTTCTGGCTTCTTTACTCTCTATTTTTGGGTGTCTTTTCTACAATAATTATAAACACCATAAGGTGTAAAGAGTTTGTCCTACTGTGTTATTTGTCTTTTTCTTCCTTTGCCACCCAGAAGACTTGTTCATGAATAAAAATGGTTTTAGAGTTTTAAGTCATAATTAGGAATATCTACCATAATAATAGAGGAGTTCACCCATGCTTTCTTTAGATGCTAAAGACGTTAATGCCTCCGATCCAGGGTCGGTGAGATGGCTCAGTGGGTAAAGGTTGTTGCTGTGCAAACATGGACACTGAGTTCAGCTCCTGGAACCCACATAAAAGTGATCTTTACATGCATGCTGTAGCATGGTATGCATGACCCCTTCCCATGACATCAAACACACACACACACACACACACACACACACACACACACACACACACACACACACACACACACCCTTAATTAAAAAAAGAATTAAGAACTCCCTGAGCATTTGTAATCTATTCTGGAGTCCAGTTACATCATTTACTAAATGGCCTGTATTTTTCTCCACAGATATGAGATTCCATCTTTTCATAAAACCAGGGGCATGTCTACTAGATCATTTTCCAGATTTTATTTTCTGCTAATTTGACAAAATCAATGCAATCAAAGCATTTTAATTATTGAGACTTTATTATGGGGCTGGCTTCTGGCATCTTGCCCTTTATTTTCTTTAATTTTGTTTGTTTTTCAACTAAAACTTTATAATCAAGTTAAGATAAAACAATTGTGTGATGGTATTTTTTATTGAGATTGGCTTACACTATGAAAAATGTCTTATTAGAAACTGGCAATTTTTTCATCACATCCTGACTATGTTTACAACTATAGAGGGTGGCCATATTTCTTTAGCCAGTTGTTTGTGTGTATCTGATATGTGTGTGTGTGTGCATGTGTGTGTATGCACACATGTGTGCATGCAGAGATCAGAGGTCCGTGTTGGGTACCTTCTGTTTCTTTCTATCTTGTTTCTTGGGACTGGGACTCTTACTGAACCTGGAGGTCATCAATTCATCTGGTCTGACTGGCCAATGGGCTTCAGGGATCTGTCTTTCCCTGTGCCTGGGTTCGTGCTGCTGAGCCCAGCTTTGAATGGGAGTGCTGGGAGTTAGACCTCAGGTTCTCCTGCTTGCACAGCAGGTGCTTTTCTGACCAAACCACCTTCTCAGCCCTTCATTATCCACTTTCTGATACTACAGTTGCTGCTAATCCAATGTCTACTGTGTGTGCTGACCACTGTATGTAACTCAGCGAGCGGAATTGCTGCGCAATAATGATTTGCACTGTACCTCAAGATTGGGTATGGGCAGGAAGGCGGCCCATCTTTTATTGATTGATCTTAGCAATTAATGAAATATGAAAGGCTATAATAAATTAATGTTAAGGACAGTGCTGGTTGGTTAGATAATCTCTAATTGGATTAATGTATTCTCAGCACTTTTTGTATGCATGTGGATTGTTGGGGATTTCTTTTGTAGTGTATGTTTTGGAAGAAGAAAAGACACCATTTTTGTTCTTATGGTTTTCTCATCCCTTCCTTTGCAATAAGGTATTTGGTTTATTTTATATTTTATTTTCTGAAACAGGATTTCTCTGCAGCCGTGGCTGTCCTAAAACTTGCTCTGTAGACCAGGTTGGCCTTGAACTCAGAGATCCACCTACTTCTGAGCTCTGGGATAAAAGGTGTGTGACACCATGCCCCACACTACCTCTATTTTCCTTCGTGCACTGCCCGGTTTATTTAACTCAGGGGTGCCCTTGTTGAAGTGACACTGACTGCTGCAGCAGTTGAATTTTAAGCCTGTGGCTGCACACGAGGCAGAAAGCGTTTGGTAGCGTTTGTAGGCGAGGTGGAGAGCTCTGCTCCAAACAAGAGCAACAGGCACTTCCTCTCATGAAGAGTGACCAGACTCATCGGATCCCCCCGGACACACAGCACCAGTGCATGCGCGTTACTTTCCTCCTGCTTCCTGCCCCGCCCGCCCCAGCCTCTCATGCCCCTTTTCTTTTTCTTTTCTTTTCTTTTCTTTTTTTTTTTAAAAGATTTATTTATTTATTATGTATACAACATTCCTTCCATGTATGCTTGCATGCCAGAAGAGGGCACCAGATCTCATTACAGATAGTTGTGAGCCACCATGTGGTTGCTGGGAATTGAACTCAGGACCTCTGGAAGAGCAGTCAGTGCTCTTAACCTCTGAGCCATCTCTCCAGCCCCCTCATGCCCCTTTTCTGCATCAGACATTGTAAACATGAGCTTCCCAGCACAACTATCAGGAAGGTGTCCATTTTGCTTTTCATAACAACTACTCTTAATTGTGGCCTAGGTTTTCTTTGAAGGTGCACTTGGCGTCTTGGGCTGATGTCTGCCATCTGCATTCGGCACCGTACTATTGTTAAAGAAATGGTGGGCCCTGAAAATAGTGTATAGATTTAAAAACAAATCTTAACTGCCGATTTGTCTATTTCTTTCCTTGCAGTTACATTTGGGACACTATATAACTCGTTTGATTTAATAAGCATTAAAAAACTCTCTCTCACTTTCTCCCCCACCCCCGTCTCTCTGTGTGTGTATACCTGTGCAGGTTGATGTTGAGTGTCTTATTTTATATTTATTTATTTATCTATTTATCTATTTATCTATTTATCTATCTATCTATTTATCTATCTATCTATCTATCTATCTATCTATCTATCTATTTATTTATTTATTTATTTATTTATTTATTTATTTATTTATTATGTATACAATATTCTGTCTGTGTGTGTGCCTGCAGGCCAGAAGAAGGCACCAGATCTCATTACAGTTGTGAGCCACCATGTGGTTGCTGGGAATTGAACTCAGGACCTTTGGAAGAGCAGGCAATGCTCTTAACCACTGAGCCATCTCTCCAGCCCTGATGTTGAGTGTCTTCCTCTCCCCGTCTGCACCTTATTTCTCTCAGTGTCTCGCTGAACCAATTTGCTGGTTTTTTTGGGGCTAGAGTGGTTTTCCACTTAGCAGCCAGGCTCCACTTGTCTCCTTCTCCCTAGCTCCGGCGTTAGGCATGTGCTGTCGAGCACAGCTGTTTACATGTGTGCTAGGGATCCGAACTCAGGTCTTCATGTTTGCACAGAAAGCTCTTTGCCCACTGAGCCATCTCCCCAGCCCAATACACATTTTTAAAAATGCCCTATTAAACTTTTTGTTTAAAAACAGATAAAATAAATTAATTTCTGCCTTCCAAACAAACCCCAAAGCAGAACAGAACGAAACATCTCTAGGATGTAGAGACTTCTTATCTAAAACCAGGACTTAATTTACTTTGTATTTGAAACTATTTTATAGTCTTTTATGCTTAGCCCAGGTATTAATTTTCAGTGCACTGATGTTTTCTCTTCTGTTAGATTTATTGGGCTTCTTTGCATATGACAGCTTCAGTCCCTTCTATTACTACGCTTTAGATTTGTGGCTGGAAAAATTCCTATGAAAAGATTTTCATTTTTCCCCCTCTTTTGAGATTATTTCATGTACAAAGATTTCCCTCCTCATTACGATTCTTATTCCTATCTTTCTTATCTAGGGCAATGACATTAGGGCCAACACAATGCTACATGGAGGGAACACAGGTGCTTGTTTTATCTTGTTCCTGAATTTTACAGAAAAGACTCAGTGTTTCCCCATTTTGAAAGATTCTGGATTTGGGACTTTTGTTGGTAGTTTCATATTTCATGATTTGAATCTTTGGCTCAACCTTGAAATTAACTAAAATATCTTCTCTTTCTTTTGCTTGATCTATTTTGAAGTAATATATATATATTAATATGTATATATTAAAATTAGTTTTGTAGGTACATACCCATAACCAGCAGAGTTAGGCCTGATTTGTGTCTTTCTTTCTTTTTAAAACATATACATGTTTTAAATAATATATGATTAATATATAGAAATTAATATATATAAAAATTATATATATGTGTGTGTAATTAGTTCTGTGGGTATGTACCCATAGTTAGCAGGCTTAGGTCTGCTTTCTTTAAAAAAATATTAATTTAATTTTACATGTATGCTGTTTTGCTTGTATGTGTGTTTGTCACCACGTGTGTGCCTGGTGCTGGGGAGTCCAGAAGAAGACATTGAGTCCCCTGGAACCTGAGTTACAGACAGTTGTGAGCTGCTGCGTGGGTGCTGGGAATCGACCCTCAAGTCCTCTGTGCTCTTCACCACTGAGCCATCTCTCCAGTTCCTTGATGTAATATCCTGTTATTCTCAATTTCCATAAGGTGGTGAGCTTATTTTCATTTTTACACCGTCTCTCTGTTTTAATAGTAAGAATATATAACTTTTTAAATTATAATATTCTGTTTCATTATCATGTGTATATGTAATGTATGTGTGGGGGTGTGCTGGTGCCACTGTGAGAGTGTGGAAGTCAGGGGCAACTTCCAGGAGCTGGTTCTTTCCTTTGGGTCATGAGGCATGCGTGTCAAGTACTTTAGCCACTAAACTGTCTTGCCAGCCCATGAACATACAGCTTTAACAAACAGCTTTACATGTATCTACATATTCTCCTTTATAACTGTAATTTTGTCAGAGATTTACTTATTTATTGTAATGCTCGTAATCGAGCTTTGGGCCTTACACAGACCAGGCAAGCATCCCACCACGACTGCTTCTTTTCTCGTTGGGAGAGGCCATCTCGGTGAGTTAGTGAGGTTAGCCCTGTACTCGTCCTATGGCCCTGGCAGGTGTCGAGCTTGAGATTCCCCTGCACTGCTTCAGCCTCCCCTGTAGCTGAGTCTACAGGTGTGTGCCTCCAGACCTGGCATGCTGTATGGAGCCGCCATTTTCTAGCGGCTTACTAGTTGTATATAAAGGTATATTAATTTTTGCATATTGACTTTCTATCCTACAACCTCGCAGAATTCATTTATTAGTTCTAGCAGGTTCCAGTTTCCTGAGGATATTCTACATAAACAATCCTGTCCATTTCATTAAAGCTGCTCCCTTCCCTTTAATTCATTAGGAGCATAGTTCTCTTTACCTTACCAACCACAGTTACGTAGTTGCTTTAATGTCCTTGCCTGAGAACCTTCACATCTGGCTCATCTCAGGGTTGGCATATGTTGATTATTTTTCTCTTGAGAACAGCTTTTATCTTCTCCAGTCTTCTTCTGTTGAGTAATTTTTGGATTGTGTCCTGAACTTTGTGAATGTTATGTTGTAAGGACTCTGTATTCTGTTATGTTTCTCCAAGGAGTGTTGACATTTTGTTGTAGCAGGCAATTAATTTGATTTAGACTCAGAATGCCAACTGCCATGCCTGTGTTGGGTCATGGCTAGGATCTTGGATCAGTTCTTTGTGGCATAGCTGTAGATTTCATTTGTTCAATACATGTATAGTTCATAGGTCAGACAGGGACTTGGGATGGGTGTACATATAAAACTTGAGGTTCTTATTTTCTTGCTTTTTTACTGGGATGCCCCCTTTATTTTTGGTGGTCTTGGCAGCCTTGAGTGTCCCCATGGTCCTCTGTTTGGAAAGATGGTGATTTTTTTTTTAAACTAGTGTTTAAAGGCAATCTCTACCAGTACTGATGCTGTTCTAACCTCCCTCAGGGCAAAGCAACAATAAACTGTGAACTTATATTGGGCACTTACTCCAAGATTTATTATCTAAAATATGCTTGCCTTTGCTCAGCCTTCCAAGTTCTTAGTATATTTTCATTGCATTTATTCCCCAAGAGTTCATAGCTATTATTTGGTTTGGAAAGCATTTACTCTTCCCCTTTGCTGATGGCAAAGCTTCCTTTGCACCTTTCTTAGTTAGGGGTTCTATTGCTGCAATGAAATACCATGAACCAAAAAGCAGGTTGGGGAGGAAAAGGTCTATTTGGGTTACACTTCCATGTCACTGTTCATCACCAAAGGAAGTCAGGACAGGAACTCACACAGGGCGGGAACATGGAGGCAGGAGCTGATGCAGAGGCCATGGAGGGGTGCTGCTTACTGGCTTGCTCCCTTTGGCTTGCTTAGCCTGCTTTCTTTAGAACCTGCAACTACCACCCTTATAATGGGATGGGCCTTCCTCCATTGATCACTAATTGAGAAAATGCTTTATAGCTGGATCTCATGGAAGCATTTCCTCAGCTGAGGCTCCGTCCTCTCTGATGACTCTAGCTTGTGTCAAGTTGACACAAAACCAGCCAGTACAGTGTGTTAAGAAGCTTTGAAAGTGCCACGTTTTGGGAGAGAGTCCAGCCTCTTCAGTAGGCCTCAGTGGGATAGTTCTTGATCCACTCATTCAGCAGTGATTTCTTGGCTCTCCCGTAGGGAGCAAAGCCCACCCTTTCTGGGTTGAGGCTAGAAGTGGGGCTTCCTGTTTAGCAAGCGCATCTCTAGAGGGATACTTTCTGCCTTTTAGGCTTTGAGCCTCAAGGCCAGTCTAGCTGGATGGAACTAGGAGAGTTTCAGTGTCACACCCACCCCCGCACACCCCCCCCCCATGTCACTGCCTCCCTACCCTTTGCTGCCTCTGCTCAGCGAGTGCGCCAGTTTGCAGAGCAGGTGAAGCAGTGAGATAAGGAAAATCTCTTTCAATCTCCATGGATGAGGATGCCCTTCAGTCAGATGGCCAGGGGACCACCTCATCTCCATCAGGGAATGCTGTGGCTACAGAGACAGGGAAAGGAAACTCAATGTTGAGTTTAGAATTCCTCCAAATCCTGGAAAATTTAGCCACTGGATTCAGTACACGTTTTCTGCATTTTGTGTAACTTTCACACTCAGTGTTAAATTCCTTCAAATGCCACTTCCTTCACGAAGACTCTCCTGATCACGACTTCTCATTATTCTAAAATTTCTGAGAACTAATTTTCTGGGGACTGTGGTACCCCCTGTGTTCTTTAATTATTTCACACATGCACATCCTATCTTCTCTTCTGACGGATAATAATTTGGATTGTTGGATCCTGTTTTTCGAACAATTTATCTAGCACAAGGCATGTTGTCAATGTAGAGTTGGGCTAAACTTGAAACTGGGAACCCAACGTGGCAGCTTAGAGCTTGGGGTTTACAGCAGAAAATAATGCTTGCTGGTTGGTGGACGTAAATGAGTGCTGAGCGCACACTAAGAGAGAGAGGGTGCTTCCAACCAGTTGAGCGCGCCACGTTTGCAGCACAGGGAAATAGGAGCAAAGCTCTAAAAGAAATAAGTACATAATGGACCTGTGTATCTGAAGATTTACACTCAAGTAGAGGGGCTTAAAGGCGAGATGAGAATTATCAGGAAAGTAAACATCGCTATTTCAACAGCTTAGAGATTTAACTGAGTTAAATCCCAGAGCACCATCCTGACACTTTAATTGAAATTAAAATTTAATATCACTCAAGTAAGGACATGGCAGTGAATAAGAGCAGTCCTTTATTCTCACCTTGTGTATGAGAAGTCAACCCGAGTTCTTCCCCTAGAGCTTCCCATGAACCCAAGGCATTTCTCAGCAGGGTGCCTCGAGTTCAGCATCTACAGTTGCATTATTGTTATTCGAGACACAAGCAGTTTTGTGCATCCTATGTCCATCAATTTGTTTCTTGCCCTAAGGGCATCTACTCTTTAAATTGTTTTGTTGGGAGTGCTATTGACTTTTTAAAAATTCTGCACAGTTTTTCTTCCTCTTCCATCATGTGAATAAATTTCTTATTTCTGCTACCCCTGAAATCCCAGCACCTTTTGTTCTATTGCCCAGGGACTCGTCATACCACAATGCCTTGTCTCTGTTGCCCACTTTGTCCAGCTCAATCTTATTACATATGAGAAAACCATGGCCAGAATGCCAGAGCCAGTTTCTCAAGGTTGTACAGTGATTTCATAACAAAACTTATTAGAATCTAACTCTTCACTAGAGTGCAGCCTGCTGCTCTAACAGAACACTGCCCATGCCATAATACATATATGATAATAGCAACAACAGCAAAGATAAAATGAGACAACGTGCTACTTCCGTATAATACTTCGCACTTCAATCCTCAGAACACACACACGCACCTTTATGTGTGTGTGCACACGCATGCATTTGTGTATGGTGTCATGGCATGTGTGTGGAAGTTAGAGGACTTTTTTTTTTTTATTTTGAGATGGGGTTTCTCTGTGTAGTCTTGGCTCTCCTGGAACTCATTCCATAGACCAGGGTGGCCTCAAACTCTCAGAGGTCCCCCTGCCTCTGGCTCCTGAGTGCTGGGATTAAAATTGTGTGCCAATATGGCCTGGCTCAGAGGACAACCTTGATGTCAGTCCTGATCTGTCACCTTCCTTAAGGCAGGGTCTCTTGGTGATTGCTGTATATGCCAGGTTAGCAGGGCTATGAGCTTCTGGGAAATCTTCCTGTCTCTGCCTGCCATCATCCATGTATGTTTGTTTGCATGTATGTTTGTTTGTTTGTATGTATGCATGTGTATATATGTATGCATGCATGCATGTATGTATGTATGTATGTATGTATGTATGTAGTATTGGGACTTCAGATGCAGGCTGCGGTGCCCTACTTTTCCATGGATTCTGGCAGTTTAAACTCAGGTCCTCACATTTGCACAGCAAGTGCTCTACCCACTGAGCCATCTCCCCAGCCTTCAGATTAATCTGTACAAACTTTATTAAAGACAGTACTGATGAGGCTGGGGAAATATCTCAGTCAGTAAAGTACTTGCAGAATCATGGGGCTTCCTGGCCAACCACCATAGCCTGTATGGTGAGTTCCAGACCAATGAGAGACCCTATCTAAAAAAAAAAAAAAAAAGATTTCCTCAAGAGTTGTGCTGGAGGAGCAATGCCTAGGGTTGTTCTGTGTGGCATACATGCATGCATATGTGTGTATGCCCCCCCCCAGACGTACTTAGTACTGACACACAGACAGAGAAAAAGTTGACTTGGTAGAGGTTAGTGGGCTGGTCTCCAAGGTGGGTAGACACCAAGTCAATATTTATTTCCTAGAACTGAGCACTATTTAAAAATTAGTGTATATTTATAGAATGCAACATGAGGTCCTGATATATGTATACATTGCAGAATGGCTAAATCGTGAGCTCTAATTTTAGATGGGAATATTTATTAGGATTTTCCATAGCCTGAATAAAACACGCCCTACCACCCCTCCTTCCTTTGTTATGATTCCGCGCTTACCACATAACCGTCTGAGGACTAATTTGGTTCTGCAGACACCCATGGCAAGAAGGTAAGTTGGCTAGAGAACATGAGCACATAATTAGCTCAGGTTGCAGAAGGGCTAAGGCACCTCCACGCCCCCGTGAATATTAGTAAGCTGGTGGAGCAAACTAGAGAGCGAGCCAGCAGGCAGTGCTCTCTGTGGTTCTGCTTCCATCCCTGCCCTGACATCCCTCAGTGATGGACTTTATGTTCTGGTTTAGATAAAATGCTGCAGTTGCCCAAGTGGCCCATGGGCCACGAGGGGCAGTGGATCCCAGGCAGATAAGAGACAGAGACCTATTAAGCATGCCATGCAGAGAAAGTGGGTATTTATTTAATGGGTTATGGAAAGGAAGGGGAAAGGGGGGTGAGGGGAGAAGGGGGAAGAGCAGAGAGATGCAGGGTGGGAGAGGGTGGGGGGGAGGAGAGGAGTCATATCAGCTACCTCTTTGGGAAAGAGCTGGAGAAGAAGGAGCTCAGGTTGGAAGGGGATGTTTACCTTGGCGGATGGGGGGAGTGGGGGGGCTTATCTCTTAAAGGGACAGGACAGACCATTACACTTGAGTTCATCACTGGAAGTGTAGGCTGAAACAAACCCATTCTCCCCCCCCCCAAAAAAAATTAATGAGCTGGTTTTCTGGTTATTCAGTGGTTTGTATGCCTTATCCCCAGAGGCTGGCTGCTTTGGAGAAAACTGACAGAAAGGTCATTCTAAACTGCACAGCTGGGGCCAGATTCTCAGTGGTACAGGCCCTGATGGGCCAGGCTGCCTGGGTCCCACTAAGCACAGCCTTCAAAAAGCTTCACAGCCATTGAAGTTCTGTTTGGCACAGCCCATTTGATGCCAATGCACGATTGTTCTTTCTCTCCCTCTTCTCCCTCTCTGTCTCTGTCTCTCTTTCTTGGAGCCCAAGCTGGCCTCAAACTTGCTAGGTAGCCTAGCCTGGCCTTGAACCCTTGCTGCTCCTGTCTCTGTCTCCCACTTAGCTGGGAGTCTAAGTGTGAACCACAAGCTCTGCTCCAAGCTAAGGTACTTTCCAGGGATGAGGTTCATACTAATAAAAGCTGGTTCTAAATTCAGGCTGAGACTAGGCTAAGAGAGGTCAAGCAGCTGTGGGAACTCGCTGGTTTTTAATTCAGGTTATTCTGAAGCCAATGAGCTTTCTGTGCTTAGTTTTCAGAGCCTTTCCCTGATCCATTGATTAGCATCACAATCCCACTCAGAGGCTTTATAATGCAAGGCTTTGTGTTCAAGAGCTAGCAGGCTGGCTGGTAGCTCTGCTCTGGGGGTCAGTCACAGGGATAACTCAGGTCTGGCTCACCTGTCCTTCCTGGTCCTCCTTGGATGGTAACCAGGCAGGGAATGTTCCCTTTATGCGGGTGGCAAAATGGTGAGAGAGCCAGTCCCCATATGCAGGAGCATTTGAAGTCTGCCTGTGTTGTGTCTGTTGACATCCCATTGGAGCCCAACTTTCAGTGAACTTCTCCTTCTGCTTGTGGGAAGAGCCACTGAGTAGCTCAGCAAAGGGTGTGAATATGGGAGGAGTGAGTGTTAGGAATATTTCTTAGATGAGCCTCTCCGCCGACTTAAATAATCCCAATCAGACCAAATTAGACCGAATAGAAGATGCCCGTGTTTAATAGATTACCTTACTCCCAGATGGCACCGGGAAAGCATGGCGATGGGGAGAGAAAGAGAAGGGGAGACCATGTGTTCATTCTCTGGATGGCAGCCTAAATAGCCTGTGGGAGTGGTCCTGACCCTCCCTGGGAAGGGGGGTCACCGCTTGGCAGGCTTTCCCGGAGGTAGAGTCCGGACCAAGGCAACTTCCAGGGGAGGGGGCTTGAAATGGATACCAGGGGCTGAGGTGATGCTTCCAACCAAATATCCCAGACTCTTTAGATATAGGGTGTCAGGGGCCTGGGGTCTCACTTCCAACCAAACAGTGAGGAATTGAGACCCAGTCAGGGTAATTTTAGGACTAAGCATGGCTTCTGTTCACAACCTTTTATTGAATGTAGACAAGGTTCTAGGCAGGATGGGGACCATCTGACAGCAAAGCCAAAGCCTTAAGCACAATTTGAAGAGCTTATATTGGGGACCTCCCAGGATCTGATAGGACTGAAGTCCCAAGCTTCCTGTTTAGATGGCTGGCCTCCTCTCTTCTGGGAAGAGAAAGCTGCCGGTGCCTCAGGAGCTGCCAGTTTTGAGTGGACAAAAAAAGAGGTTTACCTGTTGAAACATTTGTGTTTCCTTTTCTTCATAAAGCATGCTCTGTGGACACTCATATGTGTCGTTGAGTCTCAGTGTGGTGAGAAAAGCAAGGAGGCATTTGGCTTTGGCACTGGCAGTAGAGGAGAATGGTTTTTTGCACTGTATTTCCATGCTTGTGTGTGTGTGTGTGTGTGTGTGTTCCTTTTTCTCCTTCTTTTTAGTCCCCCATGTCCATTGATTTAGAAAAGCAGGTTCTGATAAAATGTTATCATATAATTTTAATTTGCATTCCTCTGTTATTACTATTTTGTTGAAAACTTTTGGGATGGTGGGGATTGAACTAGAGGCCTTGTGCACACTATGCAAAGAATTGACCATTGGCCTATTTCATCTTCCCAGGTGATAACATTGTAAAGGTGTCTACCTGACACCTCGCCTCTGTATCTGTGCACAAATTTGCTCTTATAATTACAATTTAATGCCCCACTCCAATAGCCTCATGCATTCACTCCCTCTTTAAAGACACTGTCTCCAGATAGACTCATGGATCTCAAAGCACCAAAGTTTAAAATCTTAATATGTGAGGAGTTTTGAGGGGGGGGTTGGAGGAGGGCATGACTCAGTCCATCACAAAAGGAGCAGGGAAAGTGGGAATTCCCAACGGTGTCACCATGACTAACTTCCTCTTGTTCTCCCTCTCTTCCCATTGTGATGGTGAAGATAATGAATATTCCATGCTGCTGTTTGCTTCCCTGTCTTTGTTTCTAGCTGGATGGTTATTCTGTCCTGTCCTCCATAGATTCCCTAAGGCTGCCCAAGTTCAGGCCTTGTGTGAGTAGCTGGATCCAAACTGAAAAGTTTTGTCTATTTAACTCCAACTTTTTTCTCTTTGTTACTCTTGACCCATCCATTCTGGGTTAGATGTAAACATTTTGGGCAAGAATAGAAAAGGGTATGTAGATTTGATTTGTATTGTTGATTATGGTTTATATCTTTAAATTTTTATTACAATGTTATTTATTTGTGTTTGTGTGTGCATGTGTGTGTGTGTGTGTGTGTATGCATAATGTGTGTGCACAAATTTGAGTGCCATTGCATGTAGGTGGAAGTCAGAGGATAACTTGTGGGAGTCAGTTTTCTCCTTCCACCATGTAGCTCCTGAGGCTCAAACCTAGGTCATCAGTGTTGCTAGTAGGCACTGAGCCATTTGGATGCCCCCCTGATTTCAACAAATATCCAGGTGTGTGCTTTATATTTAAATGAAATTCTTTTGTTCTACACAGAATTTTGAATTACCAGGCAAAAGGGAAAGACATCTGAGAACCTAGAAGCCAAGAGTTACAGAAACGTAAACTTCTGAGGTACAGGGTGGCTTGTGAAAGACTGAACTCAGGCTCCTGTCTGTCCCCCATTCACAGCTGAGCACTAGCATATTGTGCCTTTCCTACACATGAAATGATTTCATTTCTTTGTTCAGCAAGTCATCAAAACCCAAAGAAGCTTTTGTCAGTTACTTCCCAAGAGGTTCCCAGTGTGTGGTCTTGTTGAACTCTGGCGGCAATGAGACGTAAGTGAACTGTGTTGAAGCCCTTTGCTTAACCAGTCAATTTGGGTAGTTTTCCATATGTATAGACAGAGTCATATCTAGGGCATACATCATCCCAAGAAATTCCTTCCTCTTACAGTTGACATAAGTGGTACAGTCTGGATGATGATCTCTTGTCCCCCAAATTCATGTCGAAATCCTAACCCTGTAGGATGGGGCTTGGAGTTGGTAGCCCTGAGAGGTGATTAGGTCCCAAGTGTCAAGCCCACAGTATGGAATTTGTACCCTTGTTAGAGTAGGATGAGGCAGTTGTGGTGGTACATGCTGATAGGATTTGCAGAAGGATGCAGAGGCAGGAGGAGCATGAATTTGAGGCCAGCCTGGGCTACAGAGTGAGTTCCAGGACAGTCAGGGCTACACAGAGAAACCCTGTTTCAAAAGACCAAGATAAGGAGACTAGGATGAGTGCGTTCCTCTGTTGTCTGCCTGGTGAGAACATTACGAGGTGGTATTCTCAGTCCAGAAGAGATACTCCCCACTCCAGCACTCTGACCTTAGTGTTCCCACTACGACAGCTGCGACAGGTAAATGAAGGTCTGTTGTTTATAAGCCTTTATATCACTCCACGATACCTTGTCCCAGAGGCCCAAATGGACAAGGCAGGAATCACCCAGGAGGCTAGGAAAGGGCTCTGGAGAGGAAAGAAAGCACATGTCGGGGTCCACTCCCTGTTTCTATGGCTCTATACTGATCTGGGTCTTTCAGTTTCGCTCTCGTAGAACTTTTTATGAAATAGCCAATGTGTTTTCTTTTTCTTTTTGGGGCATGAACCTTATCTCTCAGGTGCTCTTAGATCCCAGTTAGCCCGAGATTCTCCCAGGGCAGCCTTTATGTTGAAATTAGCTTTCAGTTTCAGAGTTTTATGTCTTTCTAGGGAATAGCCAGAGCACTAGGAGGGCCTCTCACTCTATCATGATGCTCTGGACTTGAAACCATCACTTAAAGCAGCCAGTGATGAAAGGTAGGCAGAGCAAACAAGTGAGCGAGCCTGCAGGAGTGAGCAAGCAGCATCTGTTGAATGGTGAACCCCAAGAGTTCAATTACCCCAGTTTCCTCCACAGAAGGTAACCATGGAAACCTTATAATCCAAAGCGTCACCAATCTGAGCTAAACACACACACACACACACACACACACACACACACACACACACACACACACACACACACACACAGTGAAAGTGCAGAAAGCTGCATGACTGTGTGAGTGTGTCCATGGTTTAGTTCTGAGGGTATGGGTATGTCTGTGCAATATCTTGGCAGTTTATTTGCGTGCATAATGGAATTAGTATGTACATCTGCTGCCACGGGCTCTCCGGTTCTGTTCTCAGGGGTGGTGAAGAGCATAGGTCTGTCCTAATGTTTGGGTGTTACAGGGAGAGATGGTTAGAATATGTGGTTGTGGGCACGTGCTTTCAGTCTAGTGGAAGGGAGTATGCTGGCTCATTTGAGCATATAGGAAGGTTTTAAATTTACATTTCCCCTTTAGATCAGGGTTAAGTTGCACGAAAGCAAACAGGAAATTTTTTTTTTCCAGCTGGGAGATAGTATTTCTCTGGGATAGGAAAGGCAGCCTAGATCTACCTTGAATTTCTCAAACCATGAGTGTAGATGTAATCTCAGGCATGAGATTATCATTTCTATAAAGCCGTGTCATTTCTGAAGGTATGTACGTTTCCCCCCTTTTTTTCTTTTTGTTTTCTAGCTGTCTGTCTTGGACCTCATTGCTTTTTTATGACTAGCTTGTGCGTTGGATGAGGGGTGTGTGAAGGTTGTGCGTTGGGTGAGGGGTGTGCGAAGGTTGCTTGTGAGGCTGAACTGGTGAGGGCAGCTCACGGGAGTCTGCTAATGAAATGTGTCACTCAGTCTGTGCATAATATCAAGAAGATTGTGTGTCACTTGGCAGATCTTTGAGGGTAGGCAGCTCCGTCTGGATTAAAGGATTATTTGGGGGAGAAAAGCTGTGTGATGGCTGGGACTCCAAGCCAGGAGTGCCTGGCTTTCTGGGTTATGGGTGGGGGATGCACACCATGTAAATCTTGGTCCCTGGCTGGAGTCTGTCTCAATTTAACTGGGGCTCTGTGCACATTGTGTGTGTGTGTGTGTGTGTGAGAGAGAGAGAGAGAAAGAGAGAGAGAGAGAGAGAGAGAGAGAGAGAGAGAGAGAGAGAGACTCACCTTCCTGTGATGGAGGAGTGAAGGACTTCATTACTGAACATCGGGGAGGAATCTTCCTGTGCTGAATTCTTACCTTTCATTCACATTTATAGGTAAATATTGTTAAATTCATAGGTTTTGTTTGTCCATTAAAAAATGCCTACTCACAGAATATTTTCTTCACTTTTATAGTAGCTACTTCCTCGAAGACAGAAATCCACATTAGCATCTTCAGTCGGTTCCAAAGGACTGTCCCCCTGGCCCATGTCCTTCTGGCAGCCACATCACAGCCTCCTTCTGCTTCCCTTGTGGCCTTGTTCCCAGGGAGAATGGGGCCAGGAGAGAACGCCGAGATGGCTGGTATCAGGCAGTTTGAAGCATGGCTGTGTGGAAGGAGCCCTATCACTTAGTGTGTAGTAACCATTAGGGTTTTCCCAAATGCTGCCAGAGTAACCTTGAGATGGGCTGAGGGGATCCGCCCCGCCCCTGCCATTGTCTCCCCATTTCTGCTGAGTTCCTTCTGGATCCTTCACACCAAGCTTCCTCCTCTTTGTTTTTTGTCTTCTCAGATCAGTCTGGGGAGGAAGAGGAGGTCATCTTGTTTCTGTATCCATTATAGTGCTCAATCAGCCCCTCCTGCCCCTCCTTTCTCTGTGTCCTTTGTGTGTGTGTCCAAAGTCTTTAACAAGCTGTGATTCAGAAGCCTGTGGCTGTAGATTATTTATCCTTTCATTCAGCATCTCCTTCTCAGTGCCTCCCAAGAAGCAGGCGCTGGGGACAGAGCAGGGAGGAAAGCTCCCTTTTGCCCTGCATGTACTTACCTGCCAGCTGGAGGGGATGAGAAGGCAATTGCAATATAGAGATAAGGCATAACGGGTTAGTCAGGGCTGTGGGAGCTTACAAGGGGAGTGGTGCTGATCCTGACTGCAGGGACTTGGAGGATTCTGAGAAGAGCTGGTGTTTGATGTGTAACCTGCAGGATGAAGGAGGACCATCCTGGAGTGACAGCATGCTTTTCACAAGGGAAGTAGAATTTTGATTAAAAAATATTAGCTTAAAATGATATAGATAGATAGATGACAGACAGGTAGATAGATAGATAGATGATAGATAGGTAGATAGATGATGGATAGATAGATACATAGGTAGATAGATGATGGATAGGCAGGTAGATAGATAGATAGATAGATGATAGATAGGCAGATAGATAGATAGATGATAGATGACAGGTAGATAGATGATAGATAGGCAGGTAGATAGATAGATAGATAGATAGATAGATAGATAGATAGATGATAGTCAGGTAGATAAATGATACATAGGTAGATGTTAGGTAGGTAGGTAGGTAAGTAGAGAACAAGAACAAATAGTGCAAGAGATGGAGACCATCAGACACAGCTGGACAGAGATGAAAGGCTGCAGGGTGTAGGGACGGGGAGAGGACCATAGAATCACATATGGTAAGAACTGGCAGGACACAGTAAACACTCGTGGGCCCCTTATTTAAAAGAAAGGAAGACAAGAAAAAGCAAAGGGATACATAAGCAAGCATTCCCAAGGTGCTGAGTTGGAATGCTGAGTCAGGAATCTGGATCTCCCAATTTCTAGTAGAGGAGAGGGAAAGGGCAGAGGCCGGGTGGGAGGGAGCCAAGGCTGAGTGAGGAGAAGGTTCAGAGGAGTTCCGCAGGCTTTGTATCCTCAGGATCAGGATGAGGAGTGAAAGAGAAAGTTGAAACAAGATCTGACCTGGTTTTCTAAAATTTGTCTTTTTTTTTTTTTTTTTTTGGTTTTTTGAGACAAGGTTTCTCTGTAGCTTTGGAGCCTGTCCTGGAACTAGCTCTTGTAGCCCAGGCTGGTCTCAAACTCACAGAGATCCACCTGCCTCTGCCTCCCCAGTGCTGGGATTAAAGGTGTGCGCCACCACCGCCCGGCTCGACCTGGTTTTCTTTGCCTATCTTTTCTCCCCTTTTCTCCTTCCTTTCATCCTCTTTTCCCTCCTTCTAGCCACATCCTGCCTACAACTAGATGTCAGGGAACTAGTTGCTATGGATACTAAATGGCATTCAAGCCGGCTGAATTATTAAAGCAGGGTCTTTTCTTTGAAGCCATGGCCCCAGTATGGAGTAAAGTCCCATTAGGGAGGGCAGTGTCAGGCATAGGTCTAAACCAGGACTGCAATGTGTTTCTGCCAGGGTAAAGATTTGCAGAAGGAGTGCCTGTCACCTGGCCCTTTCCCCTGCTTGGAGAGGGGCATGTGTGTCTGCTGAGATGGATTCCTGCCTCCCAGTCTACGTCCACACTCCCTGTTTCCCCACTTCCTCTGCCTTACAACAACAACCACAGCTCGTTCAGATGGGATAAGAATCAAAGTGATGTTTTCTTTGTGTCTGAAAGGACAGCATATTGTTAGAATTGTTCAATTACTTGTATTCACAGAGACTCGAAATAAAATAGCAGGTGTATCCAGAGGGTTGGCCTTGGCCATCAGGACTGAGCTGCCACAGTAAACAGGCACAGGGCCTCTTCCATGGCCATCAGATCGGTGGCACTCTCCCAAGTGTTGGAAGGGGCTGTCAAGGAGAATTTTGATTGTGGGCATGATCGTTGTTTGTTTGGATGGTGGAGGGGGTGAGCACGGATGCTCTTCTCTGGAGGAGATTCCAAGCCAGTGAACCATCCGCCTTCTGTTAGTCTAGTTACAGAAACTTTCAGTTAAAAAGAAAAGAAAAAGGAAGCTCAAATATCATGGTGTAAACACCCTGTTTAGGGGGTGGGGGGTAGCATCCGTGGCTGGAATTATGTCAGTGTGTGTCTATGTTGTGGGCAGGGGCCAGGATACCGAGTTATCATTTTCCTTCCTACAGACTCTAATAAGTCCTGAAGTTGATTCAGGGGAGGGCCTCCTCTTCTCGGTTGGCTGATTGATTCTCTGAAGTCGGAGGACCTCCCCTTCTGGCTTTATGCAGCTTCTCCTTAGGGAGGAGCACTTCTACACTGGAAGACTTTGGCCTCTCTTGCCTACGAGGGTGTCTGAGGCCTTTTAAAGGAAAAATTATATTTCTTTATTTGCTTATGTTTTATTGTGAGGATGCACAGGCCACATGTATGTGCCAGAGGACTACTTTCTAGAGTTAGTTCTGTCTAGCATGTGGGTTGGGGATTGAACTCAGGTTGTTAGATTTGGTGGCAAACATCTTGGCACCTCTGTGGAGGCATTTTTCTCTTTATACATACATACCCTCCCCCCACCCCAGTGAGGGACAGTTGACTTACAGAACTGTTTTTGGCTTCTGAGAAACTGATTTATAGCCCCCCCCTCAATGCCCAGTGGATCTTTGCTTGTTTAATGTTGGGGCTAGTGACTCAGTTTACCAAAAATCTCACGTATTGAGATAGACTAACTTTTTGGGGGGCTTGGTGAGAAGTTTACCCATCATCTGACCTAGTCATGGTTCTGACTGCTCACAAGACGAACCTTCCAGTCAGACTTTCCTGTTTGGGAGGCAGGGGCAGTGAAATGGGAGCAAGCAGATGGCACCGCTCCGGACTTTCACGTCCATCTCCCGCTGGACTAAGAGGAAAGAGTAGCTGCTGTGGCCTCCTGGCCATTCTGCCATCCTTCCATGGGGTTTCTCTGGGTGTCAGGCAGAGGACAGTGTGTGGAGTTGGCTTAGTTGAGGAGAGAGGGTCTGTGCTGTCAGCCATGGGGAACTCAGAGTGGAACAGGCCAAGTGTCCCTTTCACTTTGAAACCCTCAAGGAAACCTGCAGAGGAATGGCCAGGCCAAGTTCAGGGTGTGAGCGTGGTGAGGGAAGGGTGCTGCCCCTGCCCCCTTCCAGTTCTCTTCTTGTCCCTCCCATCATACTGCCTCTCTCCCTGTTCTCTGATGGAATCAGCTGATGGCGAGGGAAGGAACCCTTGCCCATGTGACTCTTGCAGACATTTTCGGTGTTCTGGGAGAGACAGGCCGAGAGCCAGAGAAATGGGAGAGAGGAAACCCCAGAGATCAAGTCTAGCAGGATGTGGGAACCCCAGCTTGACTCACTAATTTTTAAGGCAGTCCTCAGGGAACAGGTTGGCTTTCCTTGGAGTTCTCAACTGGACCCTGGATATCCTCAGAGAATGACACCGGCTGCCACCTCCGGTTGGGGTCCCCTTTTTTGGGCAGTGCTGGGATCAGGCACCCTGTTCTATCCCACTACCCACTCCTGACTCCAGAAGCCCCACATGGATTTTATTTCTCTTTAGATGTAGTGAGTGTTCTTCTGGTGACTTTTCCTACCCTGTGAGGCCAGTCTAGGATTCTGGTGAGGTCTAGCGCAGGGGGTGCGGAGATCAGGGTTGGAGGAGGATTGCCTGGAGATCCAGTGCTTCAGTGGAAACCACTCGCGGAAGTTTGAGGTCAGTGAACTTTTTTTTTTCCAGAAACCCTGACCTAATTTTCTGGACCTCAGCCTGGTTACCACACTGATCTGTGGGTAAATCCAGCGTTGCGCTGCCCCCCTGCCCCTCCCCGCAGCCTCTGCGCGCTCCCGTGTTCGTCTTGCCCGCCTCCTGCCTGCTCCACACAGCTCTCTGGGGCTGCGCTGCCTGGACAGAGAGATTTCTTCTCCGTTTAGACACCCTCCTGTCTTCTCTATCCCTTTGCTGTTTATCTCCCCAGCTGCCCCCTCTGAAGGTGCAAGTGTGAGAGTCTTTCTGATTCCCAGAAATTTCTTTTGCACTGTGTGGGCAGGAGACAGATTTTTTTCCTCCCTCCGTCCCCCGAACTGTCTTTTTTTTTTCATTTATTAATTTTGTTTTCTTTCCCTCCCCTGCGTCTCTTTTTGTAGACTTTACCTTCTTTCCCCCTCAATTTCACCACCTCTCTTACCCCATTTTCCCTCCCTCCTTCTGTCTCCCTCCCTCAGTTCCCCTCCCCCTACCCTTTTGCTCTTTTAAAACAATTCAATGATGCCTCGGGATTACTAGCGCACCCTCCTTCAGCTGAGCGCGGGACTCTGCATTAATTCAAGGTGAGTGGGGTTGGGTTTTTGCAGTTGAGGATGGGGTTGTCCGTGTCAGCGTGGCCACAAGCCCGGCTGCGTTTTCCTCCTGGAGGCAGCGCGAATGCCCTGCTGCTGCTACCTGTTGGGGGTCCCTGAACCCAGGAGGCTCTGATCTGGGCCAGACCTTCTTACCAGCTCTTCTTCTGTATGCCGTGTCTTTCCATTTTCAACTTCTCCAGCAATCGCCCCAGCCTGGACAGCACCTTGTTAGAATATTCCAGGAGCCAATTACACGCCCCTTGGTGGGGTCCTAGGGGTGGCATTTGGCATGGGGCTTACATTTCTCACCCCACAGCTAGGGAGTCTCACTGTTGCCACAGAAATGGAGCCCTACTCCTGGTAGATGAGGGCCTGGGGTTTTCACTAGCGCCAGAGTCTCTCAAAGCCCGTCCATGACTCCAGACAAAAGCAGCTCGCCAGTCCCCAACAGAGACAAGTTTTGTGGGGGACTGTTGAGAAAGTGTTCAGCAAGGGCTTGAGCTTCTAGTGAAGTTTCTGTGAAGGAGGCTACATGTGCTTTTGGAGGTGAATCCACCCTGGTGTAGGGTGGCCTGGGTGTCTCTGGAGCTGCTAGTTGGGGCAGACATGTGGTCCTTTCCTGAGAGTGTGGCTTGGGTGGAGAATATCAAGGTAGACCAGGCTCCAGTGACTTGCTTTTTTAACCGGATTTGGATGTTTCCCTGAACAGAATGGAGGGGCAGTACACTTATGTTCCGTGCCTTTTATGTGGGTGATCTAGAGAGGATGATGGCAGATACTTTCCCCCATGGCCCCCGTCTAGGCTTCCTCCTTCAGGTGGGGACCAAGGTGGTAGTCTGGCCTCTTGCAAGGTCTATGTAGATTGGGGAGGAGGGTGGTGGGTATCTTTGACTTCTCTGTGATAGTGACACATCAGAGCTAGTGTTTCAGGCTGAGTAGGTTGGTGGATAACCCAGACCTGGGAACAATTAAGTCTTTTCCCTTCCCAGGTCCGTGTGTTGGAACAGTCACTCGTATTCTTGGGGGATGAGACTCACATTGTGTCACAGAGGCATCATCCTCCGGGGAAGGCAAAATGTCTTAGTCCTAGGGGTGGCTGGGAAACCTGACCCAGGAGAAGAGTTTTCATGAAAGGAAGAGGTATTTTAATCCTGAAATAAGAACTAGTTCATTGTGAGAACCAGAAGAAGAGGGGCTTGCTGCACTGGGCTTGGAAGGAAGGTGGGGTATAAGACATTGGAGGGAACTTCGTAGTCTGTTCCCGGCAGGAACTACTGGAAAACAGAGCTCCATCTCTTGTGAAAGTGTGGTTCTTGTAGGATTGTTCCTGTCTCCAGTGCTCAGAAGAACATGGCCTTTTGTTTTATTGCTTTCTGCAGGTTTCTTACCTGCTAAGTCTCTGGCCAGGGAGATGCCTTTGCCACTTTGGAGTATGGGTAATTACACCAATTACTGTCTAAGTCTGGGCACTTTTGAGGTTGTATATGAACTGTCTGTCCAGGTAGAGATGGATGATGAACATACGACTGAACACATGGCCAGAGGTCGGAATGACATGTCCTGCATTCATGTCATATCTTGTAGTCTTCCTATTTGGAACAGTTCTGACTCAGATTCTAGGACTTCTTTTCAATTCTGTCTGAAAAATTCAAATTGAAAATATGTACTTCTGGGTAAGGGATGTAAATTAACAGTAGGGTGTTTACTGAGCATGCTCAAGGTCCTGGGTTTGGGCACCAGCTCCAAAACACAAACATCAAACCATCAATCAATAAAAAGCCCAAACCCAAACCCAAACAAAAACACCACACAATCAAAAAGCCCAAACAATGAAAACCAGATTCTGTGAACTGCCCGTTCCCAGAGTGGAACTTCATGCTTAGATACTGCAGGGATAGCAACTTTGAGGGTGGTTTCCATGGAGCCCTTTCCGTTCCTAGTCTGCTTTCTTGTGGGATTTATGAACCTGGGGCTCCGAGGAGACTATCCTGCCAGGAGTTGTAAGCTCAGGGTTGGAGGCAGCATGATGGACAGCAATGACCGCACACATGCCCAGGACTGAGCCTTTGGGTCCATGCTGCTGCCCTGCTTGTACACCCTGAGGCTGTGACTGAGTCCTGGGCTTGAGAGAAGAGAAGGGAGGGAGGGAGGGAGGGAGGAAAAGAGGGAGGAAGAGAGAGAGAGAGAGAGAGAGAGAGAGAGAGAGAGAGAGAGAGATTCCTACATGTTATCTGGGTTTCAACTGAGAAACCCATGCTCCAGAGGTATCATTTTGTAGGAAAATGATGTCTGGCATTTACTTCTATGCTGTGCTAGGGAAAGATAAGCCTTCTTAGGGACAGTCCAGTCACAGTGTCATCCCTCCCCTGGAATCCATGAGTCTTTCAGGTAGCTAAATCATTTCAGGCTTTGAAAAAAATTAGCTACTACTTATTGAGGACTTTAGTTTCCAGAGACTATCTCAAGGGGTCTCTAGACTTTACCATAATGAATCCTTGCCCAAGCCTATCAAGTGTGTACCTCCATTTTATCAATGAAGAAATTGAAGCTAAGGAAAGTAACTTGCTCAGATCACCCAGAAGCAGGAGACAGAGCTGGGGTTAAATCCAGGGCTGGCTGACTTGCCCCACACAGTGCTGCTTCTGTTGACATTAAAGCGTCTGTTATCTATAGGTGGAAAGTGATGTCTATCTAATTGTCTGTCTTCCCGGTTCTTGTTTCATGTCACTTCTGACTTCTTCTTTTGTCAGTAGTATCATTGTTTGGTGTCCATGAAGTTTGTGTCCTTTATTTCCTTCCTGGCCACTTGGAATAGTCTTCGTCATGGATCCCAGGCGAGTGTGCACATGAACCTTTCCTGAGGTGATGGGATTGTCTGATGGAAAGGTAGTGTGTATGTCACTGTCTGCTGCTCAGTGCCAGGACGTTTTAGTTAGGGAGCTTTGCCTCACTCATGGTGTGAGTGACTGACTTGGAAACGGCCTTCCCGCCTCTGGCTTTCCCTGAAGGAATTTTGCAGAGCCTGTCCCCAGCTGATAGTGCCACGGGCACACCCAAATGCCCATTCCAGCAGGGAGATAAAACTTGAGCCTGACATAGATAATTCTGGACGTGTTTCTAACTTTTTACTCTTCCATTTTACCACCTATCACTGTCATTTATCAGACCAAGAAGAACAGAGGGAAAGCAGACAGACAGACTGGGGGTGGGGTAAGGCAGACACAAACAGCATTTGTCTGAAGGATTTCATTTCTGTCATAATTTGGCCCCAATAAGTAGCCATGGACAAGCCACTAGTCTACCTGGGTCTTATGTATTCTATCCCAAAGTGAGGGTTGGGCCAGATGAGCCACTGGCATTGACCCTAACAGCAGCAGTCTGAGATCTTATAGTCCTGTGTGCCTTTGCTTTGCCTAGGTGATCTAGTTTGCCTTTCTGTTGCTGTGCTAAACACTGAGACCAAAACCAACTTGTGGAGGAAAAAGTTTATTTCAGCTTGAGGGTTATGGTCCATCAGCAAGGGAGGCCTGAGCAGGAGCTCAAAGCAAGAACCTAGAGGTAGGACCTGAGGTACAGAGGAGCACTCCTTACCAGCTTGCTTCAAGGCTTGTGGTCAACTTGCTTTCTTATATAGTCCAAGTCCATCTGCCTAGGGCTGGATGTTTTTCCATCAATGAACGATCAAGAAAATGCCCCCTCTGACATGCCTATAGGCCAGTCTGATGGGGCAAGTTTTCAATCGAGGTTCCTGCTTCCAATGTATGTCAAATTGACAATCAAAATTAGCCACTGAATGTCAAAGCCATTCCTTCTGTTGTCTTCTCTCTTAGTGGTGGCAGATAGAGAAGACCATGTGAGAAGGGTACCAGTTGTTCTTGGTCTCCAGTGGGCAAGTCAGTTATGGACTGGAGAAATGGTAATTTTTTTGTCTGACCAGAAGAATGCATTTCTTCTTCCTTGTGTATGTTACCTTGCCTTCCCAATAAGCGAGGGAAAGCCAGGCAAAGCAGAAAGAGGAGCAGGAGGTTCACAAGCATGCACACTGTGCTCTGACTTGTCAGCTGAGTGGTAGGGGAAGAGGATGAGGGTGGGAGGCAGGACCATGGGAACTTGCAGTCTTTAAAGAGAGAAGAGTAATAGTCTTTGTCTTCCTGGTGTTTGTAGTGTGGTGGGGAGCCGGGATCTAGCCCATTGGACCAAGTATACATTTATAAACTCTGAAGCTATTTGCAACAAAAAAGCTCAGTATAAAACCATTTGTTGTATAGATGAGCTTACCTGGGTGCCTTCCTGGCCGCAGCAAAGGTGTAAGTGGGAAACTGGTGTTAAGGCCTGACAGCTTCGTCATGAACACAAGGATTCTAGCGAGTCGTGTTGTCTGTGAAACACACTTAGACTTGGGATTGCAGTGAATGAGATTCTGAAACAGAATGCGGCCTCACTGGAGATGCAGGCCTCTCATTCATGTTCTTTTGACATTGCTTGGAAAGAGCCAGAACTGAAATTCCCAGGCTTTATAATTTCACGGGCCACATCTGAAAAAAAAAATCTGTCATAAACATGAGTCTAGGACTCAGGTGAAGAGAGTCATGCTACAGAGTCTCAGACAGGGCTGAAATCAGCACATGGATGAGTTAGAGGGGACACAGCATCCCGAGGGGACTGGAGGAAGGTGTGATTCTGTCTTGGGCACACAGCCTGTGGCGGGGACGTGAATCTGTCCTCATTGGCTTTTCTATACTTTCTGGCCTGTGTAACAGCACAGCCTAGAGCTGATGGATGAACTCACCTCTCACTGACAGAGAGGCTGGTGCAGTTACAAGAATATAACTGTAACTTCCTGTCCCTCAGCATCATCTAGATGCACATCTTGCCTTTTTCTAGGAGAGGTGGGAAAGTAATAATGTAAGATGTGTGTGTGTGTTTGTGTGTGTGTGTGTGTGTGTGTGTGTGTGTGTGTGTGTGTGAAGGCCAGAGGACACACATTCTTCAGATGTAGGCCATCTCTTGTTTGAGGCATGGTCTCGCACTCACTGGCCTGGGATTACCCCATATGTCTATTGCCTGTGTCTGCTTTCTTAGCATCAGTGCTACAAGTGTGTCACCATGCTCTGCTTTTTTATTTGAAGTATGGGTTCTGGGGATTGAACTCGGGTCCTTGTGCTTGTAAGCAAGCACTTTAGAAACAGAGCTCTCTTCCCAGCCCCTGGGCATGGTTCTTGGTCTTAAGTGATTGGTTTCTCCAACTAAGTATAGTACTTTAAGAAAGTATTTGTCTTATCAAACTGGATGCTCTCTGACTATAGCATAGTGGGTCTGGTCTTGCTTTAGTCCTTGTTGGCTGTATGATCAAGAGAGGACTGTTCATATATAAGCACTGTATCCCATCTTTTGGGTCATCAGTGGTCACAAGAGGCCTCTTCCTTTTAAGATGAATGACTCTTCCATGATTCTGTCTTTCTTCCTTTTTCCTTTCTCCTTCATCTCCCCCTCTTAGCCCCAACTAATCATACAATAGATTCTTTCATTTGCTTTATTTACTGAATAGAAATTTTATTCTTCATTCTTAATTTAAAACATGATGAGGAACATTTTACATTTTTGCTTCTTAAAAGAAAATTGAGTTACTCTTGACTTATTTAGTCCTTGATTGATGTTTTCTTGAATGTAACAATCCTATAAATATAGCATAAGTCCTACCCTTCCATAGAGGAGTGGCTCACAGTGACAGATGACACATGCCCAACTCCTAGCTCCTTGTTTCCTTCATCACAGCCCTGGGTGAGCTGACCAGAGCTCAGGTCTAAGAGTCCTAATTGGATCTATCTCTGTTCTCAGGTGAGAAGAGTCAGTTGGCAACATTAGAACCTGAGTACTGGCTTAGAGTGGCCCTGGGATAGAGGGAGAGGAAGAGCCTAGACGCGGGTGAGACTTGCAATGCCCCAGAGTATGTCCTAGCTTCATCACTGGGTCGGGACACTACTTAGTTCCCCTTTCCGCCTTTCTTCCTTCATCCTTCCCCCTCCCCCCTCGCCTTCCTCCTTCCCTTTGCCCTCATCTTTTTCTCTTTTCCTTTCTAATTCCTGTCTTTTCTCTCGTTATTCCTCCCTTTTTCCATATTTTTCTCCTTCCCTGCCTCCCCTCCATAAACACGGCCCAGATACCAGTTCTGGGCTGGGTAATGATTTGGATACTGAGACTACAGCAATGAACAAGACAGCCAAATAGCCCACTTTCATAAAATTCATATTTTGCTACAGAGAGAGTGAAACAAAATCAGCCCATGATGAATGTTATTCAGAGGATTAATCTAAGGCAATGTGGCAGGGACAGAGTGACTTTAGATTGGCATGTCACCGAAGGCTCCCGAAGAGGTGATATTTAAGCCGAGGATCAGAATGAAAAAAAAAATGGAAGAGGATTCATATCACCAATTTTCCTCAGCATGCAAGGAATAAATTAAATGGTATGTGAAATTGTTTTATAGGCTACAAAGTAAACTCAACATTTTATACCCCAGACAGAACTCTGTGAGCTGAGCATGGTGATTCATTAATATTATCAATTTCACTACCTCGCATAGTAGTGAATGTGGGCTGTATTAAATTACAGGTGGAAATGGGGAGTTCAGAGGAGATCTTTAAGACATGAAAGCAGGTGACGCCTGTGACAGGCATTTGTCAAAAGAAGACACTTTCCTTCCATTTCTGTTGCTGATGGGCTTGTCTAGAGATTTCTATCCACCTGTTTCCTGGGCAGCACCAAGGCCTGGAGAGATAGCAGGGGGATGGTATTATAGAGTTGGTAGAATTCCCCAGGCTGTTCAAGGCTAGTTTCTTGCTAACCCAGAGCAGAGTTTGGCTTATCTGAAACTGGGGAGAGATCCCACCGGCTTCCTTTCTACCCACAGACCACGGAGGGAGACTGCTCTTGCCTTGCTGCCAGGCTGGCTTGGCTTCTATTTTTTTTAGACTATTTTCATATTTATTTTCTTTTTTCCTCTTTTTAAAATTACTTTATAAATAATACCAATCAAAATTCTCACTTCCTCTCCTCCTCCCACTTCCCTCCCGCTGCCCCCCCACCTCCCCCCCACCCCCTTCAGTCCTAAGAGAGGGCAAGGCACCCTGCCCTGTGGGAAGTCCAAGGCCCTACCCTCTACATCCCAGGAGTCCATGGGGATGACCCCAGCTAGGACCCTGGGCAGTGGAGGAAAGGGTGCCTGAACTGGCCTTGTCCTGTAGTCAGACTAATGACTATCTTGAATATCACCATAGAACCTTTGTCTGGTGACGGATGGAGACAGAGACAGAGACCCACATTGGAGCACTGGACTGAGCTCCTAAGGTCCAGTTGAAGAGAGGAAGGAGGGAGAATATGAGCAAGGAAGTCAGGACCACGAGGGGTTGGTTCACCCACTGAGACAGTGTGCCTGAGCTAATGGGAGCTCACCAACTCCAGCTGGACTGGGAATGAACGAGCATGGGATCAAACTGGACCCTCTGAATATGGCTGACAATTGGGGTAGACTGAGGGGTCAATGATAATGGCACTGGGAATTGTCTCTACTGCATGTACTGGCTTTATGGGATCATATTCTCTTTGGATGCATACCTTCTGGCTTGGCGTCTATTGTCTTTAATTCTCTCCAGCCCTGCTACACCTCACTAATCTCCACAGCTATGGAGGAAACCTTTGTCTACTGTGTTGCCTGTTTTCTATGGCTCTACAGACCCACTCCCTTCCTCAATTGAGGGCTGTGTCAATATACTTCACCTACTAACTCCAGTACTGTGAGTCACAGCTTTTCAAACATGGAGGCGTGAATTATTTAACTTCTAGGTCCGGAAAGGCTTGGGTGGTAGTTGAGCCAGTAGGCTCTGCCCTGCCCTGCCCCTGTCTCTTATTCTACCACAGCTTCTATCCTTCCTGCACTTAAAGCCTAGGACTTAGATCCACAGTCATTATCAGGACTACATATTCAGTTTCTGGGACACTTCAGGAAGACGTTCTGTCCTAGAGTATGGTTCCTGAGCAGCAAGATCAGCACCACTAAGAATTAATTTCTCTGCTGCATCCCCAGAGTTCTGAGTCAGACCCATTCTGGGAGTGGATGGCCATCAAGTAAGTCTGATGCACGTGAAAGTTTGAGAAATTTGGTTAGAAGGATGGATGAAGACTGCTATTGGGTATTTGCCCTAGGCCAGTAGTGTACGACTTATCTTCACTCTCTGAGCTAAGGAATCCTTATTCACACTTGCTGCTAAGCAAAAAAGGCCTACAAATTGGTAGATAACAATAGGTAGGGAGGGCGTGGAGGGGCTGAGTTTCATTCAAGTCTTGGTTTCCAATGTAGAACCATTGTGAAGTTTGGAGTCCTAATTAAAATGCATATGTTCATGGATGCATGTTACTAATCGTTCACATTTTAATGCTAATAATTCTCTGGCCTCTTACAGTGAAGTGATAAGTAGAGAACTGGAGTATCTGAGACTTGATACCAAAGCACCTTGCTGGTATTGTGGGCACTTTCCCCTGTGTGGCAACTCTTTGCTAGTGTTGACTGGCGTCTCTAGATGGGGACTAAATGACTGATCCTTCTGTGCAGATGCTTCCTGGCCACACCCTGGCTTTTCCTCCTACCGTGTATACTCTCCCAGAAGGTCTCCCCTTTTCTTTGTTTCACCCATTACCCACATGCTATATTGCCTTCCACACTTCTTTTCCAACCCAGGATTCTCTTTTATTCAGAATTTCACCCCAGCAGAACAGTGGATAGTCTTACTTTAGTGCTTCATGGTACTGCAGAGTCACCTTATTTACAAACGAACCCACCCTCCTTTACCTTCTCTGGTCCTCCCATCATAGCCTCCTTCAGCAAATGATACCAACATTCATTTCATTAACAAGCCAGAAACCCAGGCGTCACTCTGACCCCTCTCCCATTCGTCTTCCCACTCAGCTCCCCATTATAATTTACCTTGAACCTGCCTTGGTCTCTGCATGAGAACCTCCCTAACCACAGTTATTTCTTCCAGGAGGCATCCTACATTCCCTTCATGCACCCATGGATCCTTTTCTTTTGTAGTCTCTGAGCATCTTGGGCTTATCCCTGCCACCAGGTAGCTGCAGACCTTACAGACTGTGAGGTCCTGATAACCAAGGACTTTGTCTCTTATCAGTATTACTTAATGGTTTGCCCTTAGTGGGCAGTCAATAAGTCAATAATTTAGCCAAGTAAAAAGCCACTATGGAACCTGTGGAAATCCTGATTTTTGCTTCTGTCCATCATGGTGCATCTTTTCTGCAGATGGAGGCCATCGCATTCATTGAGTGTCTTCGATGAGGTCCTTATCACAGGTTGATTGTGAAGTGATAGCAAGGACCCATCAGTTCCTGAGACACAGTGAGGACTTGACTGAGGTTGTGATATGATGGTGCATGTGTGTGTGTGTGTGTGTATGTGTGTATGTGTAGAAAGTGCTACTGGGAAACTGAAGTGGAAGAATTCTTGCCAACTTTATACCCAACAAATTTCAATATATTATTTTATTAATTTTAGTGATTACTTATTAATAAATAGTAAACCTTGATTTATGCCATGTAGTTATATTGTATTCACCCCCACTTCTTCCTCTAACTCCTCTCAGATCCACCTCACCCTCTCCCATTCCAAACTTCATGTCTATTTTTTTTTTGTTTTGTTTTTTTGAGACAGGGTTTCTCTGCTTCCCGAGTGCTGGGATTAAAGGCGTGTGCCACCACTGCCTGGCATGTCTTCTTTTTAAAGACATATTTGCCACCCAGTCCAGTTTGTGCTGCCCATATACTTATGGGTGTGGGACCATCCACTGCAGCATGGTCAGCGTACTAGGGACCACATCCTTAAAGAAAACTGACTCTCCCCAGAAGCCATCAACTCTCAATTAGCAGGATGGAGGAAGGGTGGGAGAGGGATACCTAGCTCTAAAGATGTTTAAAAAGCCACATGGAACCTTTTTAGTACGCTTCATATACATATGTATGCACATCTGTGTATATTTATATAAAAGAATTTAATTATAATTATTCTATGAAAAGAATAATGCTCCTCCCAGAAGAAATGGGATCCTCAGTTTGTCTGTAACATAGTAACTTAAGTAAAACTTCAGAAGGGGCTGTGGCTAAGGGCAAGGGATTTATATTGAAAGAACAAGGACCTTCAAGTCCGTGACGAGACTGTCTCATTCTTATGAGTTTTAATACCATCTTTATGCACCCAAACCCCTGTGGTTTTTTTTTTCAGTTAGTTTTTTTCTGCCCAAGAAACCATTCCCAAACTCAGAAGTCTAAAATAACGAACATTTAGTATTTTTCGCAAATCTGCTGGTTGGTTTTTCTTGGACTGGCTTGGCTGACATTGGATGGTCAGTTTGGTATCTTATATCTACAGACTATCCACTCTTTCCTGATTGTCTCTTATACACCTATATGCTGAGTGACATGGAACCATATGGCAGAAGGGACAAGAAAGCCCTTCAGATCCCATTCTGGGGGTCTCACACTAGTAGGTGGATTTTAACATATACATTTTTCAGCAACAAAGATTTCATATTGTAGCAAAGAGAGCAAGGCCCAAAGTGCAAACCTTTCCAATCCTTCATTTGTGACACATTTGCTATTGTTTTGTTGCCTAAAGCAAGGCACACAGTCAAGCTCAGAGCAGTGTGGGAAGTAGTTGTTCAAGCTGTGGATGGATATAAGAAGATATGACCAAACCAAACCTGCTTGGTTTGGGTGCTCTGAGAAGTAGACACCAGCATGGGATGAAATGTGGAGGGAATTTCTTAGATGAAACACCAGTGAGAGGTAATAATAGGGAAGGAGCCAGGAAAAACTGGAAGAGTCCTGAATTCACCATGCACTTCAGACTCTGAGTGCCAGACTGAAGGAAAGCAGGTTGGGTGGTCCCAGCCTGCTATGGAACAGAAGCTTGCTAGGCAAAGCTTCCAGAAAGCCCCAGTGTCCTGAGCTAGAAGGGTCCCCTGCCTTGCAGGAGTGAGCTTACCTTGCTGTTATTAACCCATCCTCTCTATTTACATATAGTAAAGGATTTTAGAGCCCAACAGCTGGGGTTCTTGGCCATAGCTGGAGATCTGCTAGGCACATTCTCATGGTCACTATAAGGTCATTGTTCAATGTGTTACAACTCCGAAATTTCTGTTCCCGGCTCAGGCCTCCCTCCTGAACTTCAGACCTCTATATTCAAACGTTTTCTTAATGCTTCCATTTGGCATTCCCATGGGTATCTCAAACTCATCTTATCCGAGTTAACTTCTTTACTTATGATTAATAATTTCATTAGGGTACGGAACAGTGGGCTCCGTTTTAGTGTTTTACACACATATATCATTATACTTCACCCACATTTCCCTTTTCACCCATTATTCTGCCTTGTTCTTCCCTCTCCCTTTTGGTCTTGTTTGTTCCCTACGTAGTCTCCCTTTGACTTTCATATATATGTCATATACATACATTACATGTATGCATTTACTTTAAATATAGATTCTGAACATTAGAGAAAAAGTATAATAATTGTCTTTTTTTCCTGTTACCTCTCTTATTTCCCCATCCCTTTAAATGTTTTCTTCTTCCATTAAGTCCCTATTCTGCTCTGTCTCTCCCTCCCTTCCTCTCCCCTCCCTTCCTTCTCCCCTCCCTCCTACTCTGTCTTGCATAAGATATAAAAACTGATATTTGTCTTTCCAAGTGTGGGTCATTCTGCTTAGCATCAGGATTTTTAGACCCATCTGATTTTCCAGGAAATAGCATAATCTTATTATTCCAGGCTCCATGAAACTCCACTGTGTGTATCGTACCTTCTCATTTATCTGCGGATGGGTGTGTATCTAGGAAAGTTTATATCTTGTCTGCAGGCAATAGCATGGCAGTGCAAGTATTGCGTGGATGCTGTGAAGTGCTTATTTGGATTCACTTGGATAAACACTCAGAAGGGATAGGGCTGGATCATATGGCAGTTTAATTTTTAGGTTTTTGAGGAGCTGCCATACTGATTCCTACAGCTGCTGGACTAGTGTGCATTTCCACCGATGGTAAGTAAAGATTCACTTCCCCCATGATTTTTATTAGCATTTGTTCGTTTTCATTTCCTTGATGATAACTGCTCTGATTGGCACAAGGTAGAATCTCAGTGTAGTTTTAATTTGTATCTCTCTATGGCTAAGAATGTTGATTTTTTTCATTCATTTATTGACCATTTGCATTTCTTCTTTTGAGAAAAATTTCCATTCATTTTTCTATTTATTGACTAGATGGCTTTTGTGTTTTCTGAGTTTTTTATACATTTTAGATATGAATCTGCAGTCACAAGCTCAATTAGCAAAGGCTTTTCTTCTGTCTATAGCCTATCTCTTCACTCTGCTGATTGTTTCCTTTCCTTTGCAGAGCATTTGAATTTCATGAGATCCCATTTGATAACCCTTGCTCTTCTGGATAATTTTATGTCAACTTGTCACAGCTAGAGTTATCGGAATATAGAGTATTCCTCCAATGAGAAAATGCTTTCATAAGATCCAGCGTAGGGCATTCATTTTCTTAATTAGTGATTGATGGGGGAGGGCCCAGTCCATTGTTGGTGAGGCCATCCCTGGGCTGGTGGTCCTGGGCGCTATAAGAAAGCAGGTTGAGCAAGCCATGATGAGAAAGTCAGTAAGCAGCACCCCTCCGTGGTCTCTGCGTCAGCTCCTGCCTCCACTTTCCTGCTCTGAGTTCCTGTTCTGACTTCCTTGATGATGAACTGTGATATAGAAGCTTAGGTCAAATACACTCTTTCCTCCCCAACTTGCTTTTGGTCATGGTGCTTCATTGCAGCAGTAGAACCCTAACTAGCACTCTTGCCATTGTTTTCTTGGAATTCTTTTAAAATGTCATTAAGTATTGTAATGGAAAAACTAAAAATGCTGCAGGATCCCTGGCAGCGGCAGCAGGCAGCAGAAACGCTGTAGGTCCCTAAGCGGTGGTAGCGGGCCATGTGGCGGCAGGCAGCGGGCCCTGAGAGCAGCCAGTCCCAGGCAGAGACGGCTTCCGGTCCCCGAGCCGTGGCTGGTCCCAGGCAGGGAGACATGTGGCGGGCGGGCAAGAGACAGACTTGGATATGCACGCCGTGCAGAGTGAGGTTGGATATTTATTCGGGGGGGGGGGGG
>PVIU01003204.1:0-27859 GCA_004026605.1 Ondatra zibethicus | reverse complement strand
TCTTAAAGAGACAGAACAATCATTACAAGTATGCCTGCATCTTCCAGTATTATACCTGTGTTTTCTCACTGGTTTCGAAGTTTTGGGTTTTACATTTAAGGTCTTTGATACATTTAGAATGCTTTCCTTTGTATAGGGTGAGAAAGAAATGAAGCCAGTTTCATTCTTGTACATATAGATATCCATTTTCCCTAGTACCATTTGCTGAAGAGATTTTCTTTTTTCCAATGTATATTTTGGTGTTTTTGTCAAAAATCAAGTGGCTGTGGCTGCGGCTGTGGCTGTGGCTGCGGCTGTGGCTGTGGCTGTGGGGGTTTGTAGCTGGATTCTCTAATCTATTGGATTGGTGTGTTGTCTGTCTTATATCAGTACTGTCTGTATTTGTGACAATGGTTCTGTAATATAGTTTGAGATCAGGATTGTGATGCCTCCAGCATTGCTCTTTGCGTTTTGGCAGTTTGGGGGATTGTGTCCTTCTATATAGATTTTAGGATTGTTTTCTTCTAGTTGTGTAGAGACTGTCAAGGAAAGAATTTTCAGATTAGAAAAGACTCCTAGTGTCTAATTTCTTCTTCTTCTTTTTCTGGTCGTTTAAAGTTGTCACCATAGAGATCTTTCATTTTGGTTAGGTTTGTTACCAGAAGTTGTATTATTTTTTTTAGGCTTTGTTAATGGGATTCCCCACTTGGTTTCTTTCTCAGAAAGTTTGATATTGGTATATAGAAAAGCTGCTGACTTTTGGATATTATTTCCGTCCTGCTACTTTACTGAAAGTAATTGTCAGATTGAAGTTTTTTTCTCTAGAGCTGTTAGGGTTTTTTAAGTGTAGGATCACATTGTCTAAAAATAGAAACAATTTGTGTTTTTTAATTTATATTCTTTTAATTTCTTTTTCTTGCTCCAGTGTTCTAGCTAAAACATCAAACATTATACTGAAGAAGAGCAGAAAAATGTAGGATTTCTGTTTTTGTGTGTCCTTACTGGGTTTTCATATCAGAATAGGTAGCACTGGCTGTATAAAAAGAAAGTGACACTGCTTCTTCCTTTTCTACTCACTATTGATGTTAGTTCTTTAAAGGCCTGTGGTTGTGAGTCTGTGTAGTCCTTGCCTTTGCTTTGTTGGCAGACTTTATTAATGCTTTAATCTCACTGCTTATTATACAGCCATGTAAGTTGTTTAACACATGGATTTGTCAGTCTGTATTAGTAGGCATGCAGATTGTTCATTGCCCCAAGATTTTGAGAAATAGTGTAGTGAATGAACATGAATGATATGTTTCATGTAAATTTCTGAGAAGTAAATTTACTGGCCCAAAGAACATATACATACAGTTTTGAAATGGAGTATCAAATCCAAAAGATGCTTAATTAAATCAAACTGCTAATGGTGAAAAGGGCCTGTTTGTGGCCACCTTTGCTTACATTAGATGCTGTTTGACTCGTGAAAAATGGCATCTTGTTCTTGAGGTTTCCTTGGTGAAGTTGAGTAGTTTTCTGTGTTTATTAGTCATCAGGATTCTTTTATGAGCTGCTGGCTTTTTTGTCTACTTTCTTTGGGGTTGGGTAGATCATGTGTCTTTTCTAACTTTTCAGAGCATAGGTTTTCAAAGTATTCCTTAATGGCTGTCAGGGTTTCATTAGTTTTCATTAGAGTGGTGTTCTCTTCTCTATCTCTAATTTTATTGAGTCTTCTTTCTTTATATTTTTGTAGTTCTGGGGATCATACCTAAAGACTTGCTCATGTTAGGCAAGTACTGTACTACTAGGTTATCACTAGTCCATCTGTATCTATCTGTCTGTCTATAATCTATGATCTATCACCTATGTATGTATGTATGCATGTATGCATGTATGTGTCTGTTTATCTGAGACAGAGTCTCTCTACATATTATTCTGGAAATCACTCTGTAGACCAAGCTGGCCTTTCTGTATTGGTTAAAACTTGTGTTGGGGTCTAAAATGTCATCTATTTTAGATTAAGCTTCAAGGGCTGCTGATAAGAATGTGTATTGTATATCCATTAAATGGAATATTCTGTACATATCTATTAAGTTTTGTAGTGATATTTCATTTGTATTTTAATAAATAAAGCTTGCCTGAAGATCAGAAAAGTAAAACAGTCACACTGGTCAGTTTTACAGACCAGGCAGCAATGACACACACCTTTAATCTCAGTAGTCACACTATCCTGCCATAGAAACCAGGTGGTAGTGGTGCACGCCCTTACCCTAGAACTAGAGAGAATTATAAGATGGGAAGAGACAGTTCTCAGTCTCAGTCTCATTCTGAGATTCCTGAAGGCAGGATTGCTACTTTGGACTGAGGTAGAGGTAAGAGCCAGTGGTTGGCTGTTTTGCTTTTCTGACCTTCAGGTTGAACCCCACTTTCTGTCTCTGAGTTTTTATTAATTGTGCTTCAAAGTTTATTTTATTTATGGTACATTTTAAAACTGAACTTCCTCTGTTGAGTTTTTGTCTGGATGATCTACCTGTTTTTAGATTTCAGTGTTGAATCCAGTCACAAAGGACTGTTTATAGACTTATCTGTCCCTTTAAGATCAGTAGTCTTTCTTTTATGCTACTGAATGCAGCAATGTTTGGTGCATATGTAATTACAACCATTATACATCTTGATAGATTGCTCCCTTTACTGAAATGCACCGATTTTCTTTCTTTTTTTTTTGTCTTCTAATTTCAGCTTTAAATCAAATTTATTAGACACATAGTTACTTCTGACTGATTTCGACTTCCATTCTCTTGGTATATTGACTTTCATCCTTTGACTTGCAGTCTGTTTGTATCTTTGTCAGTAAGTTTTGTTTCTGATAGACAATTAATGGTTGGGTCCTGTTTTTCAATTTAGTAAGCTAGTCTGCATCTTTTAATTATAGAATTAAGAGTTTTTATATTTAGAGTTACTATTGAGAGCAGTTTACTGCTGTCCGCTGTTTTTTTGGTGATTCTCCTGGTGACTCAATTGTTTGTTACTTTATTTCTTTCCTGTTGGTATTAGAGGTTTGTCAGTGTACTGAGCTTGGCATGATGGGTTTTCTAGCTCTCCTTTGTTTATTCCTCTTATGGAATCTATTCTCTTTTCTTTTATGATTAACACTATCTTTCTTCCTCCCTGTGTAGGAGTCTTTTAATTACATTCTGCAGTTCTGGTTTGACGATCATGAATTACTTTTTTTTTTTGTGCTTGTCTTGAAATGTCTTTGACATTTCTGTTGATTTTTTTCTTAACGATAACTTTGCTAGATATAGAAATCTGGGTTGACAGTTACTTACTTTCACCAAATTAATTCTCTTGATAATACTTCCAGATATATTTCCCTTCTGTTTCTTTTTTCTTTTGATGAATATCACTTTCACATGCCTGGAAGCCCAGTAGTCATCACTGATATTTGCACTTTGATACACTCTTAGGCAGTACACTAGGAAATACAGATTTGAATCTTACTTTACAGTATTTCCTTTTTAATCTGCTCCTGCTGTTACCACCTAGCCCAAGCAACCATCCTGTCTTGGTTAGATGTCCACAGGAGTATTCCCACTGATGCCCCCACTTCCTTTCTGCTCCTCTTCATAGTACTAGGTAGTACAAAGTACATTGTATTTGGTAGCCTGCATAACTCTGCCATGTAAACATAACTCTGCCACATCTCAGTTTGAAATCTAGGATTTTATCTCTTAGCTTATGTGCTTCGTAGGATCTAGCTTTAGCCTACACCTCTGTTTATTACCTTCCCCTGACAGCAACACTAGACTCTTAGAACATGTCAATCTCTTGTTCAGTGCTGGAACTTTGTATGTGTTCTCCATCCTTTTCAGAGCTCTAACGATCCCCTGCATCACAGATGTTTTTATATTTAGTTCTCAACTTGAGGACTACTTCTTCAGGGAGATCTTATCTGTATAGACAACGGCTATCATGCTATCAAATCTAGGTCCCTCTCTTATGCCATCCTACACACACACACACAGCATTCCTCTCCAGTTTACTTACTTGTTAGTTTAATGACTGTGTGTTCCAGACAGAAAGTTCCCCGTGGATTGAGACAGTATTTGTATTATTCATTGTGGTGTTCCAAATTCAGTACTATGCACAGAGCATTATCTTAGTCACTGGTAGGTAGATAAATGCAGGTCCAGGGGAGCAGAGGGAAGTGGAGGAGGCTGAGTCTCGTGGGAATTCTCCCCTTCCAGTCTTTGGCTTATGTAGAATTAGAGTTACTTCTATTCTGAGAATGTGGGTCTCTGTGAATGATGTTGCCAGATAGAACTCAGCACAATTACTCCCTGCCCATTCCCTAGGGCCCCCACTTAGTAGATGGGGGCGCTTCCGTACTGAGCACACAGGTTCCTATAGGGATAGTGCTGATCGGCAGTTCCATGGGACTTGTTTCCCATGAGTCTCAGTTTCCTTGGCACATATAACGCCAGTGCTTATCTTTTAGGTATTGTGTGAAGACTGAAGTGGTATAAAGAGCCATTACACGCTAGCTGGAGATGGACAGTGGTGGCCCGAGCACAGGAGTTAGTGCCGAGGAGGGAGAAAGCAGCGTGGCAGGTGGAATTCTGAGCGCAGGGGACTCTAGAACTCCCGAAAGCCGCCATTCTTGTATCCTATTGTCTCTGAGAGCTCCGGGCCCAGGAAAAGTTGATTAAATGAATATATAGATATTTGTGAAAAGCAGGCAATATAGATTACCTTGGCTCTCGCATCCTTTTAGATGAGGCTGTGGTGAGGTTCCAAAGTGGGAGGGCTTGGTGAGAGGCCTCTCAAACCACTAAGAGGATTTAGCACAAATTTTAAACACTCGTTTGCTTTTTTTCTTTCCTTTTCTGAGTCTCCGTGTCACAATTCTCAAACTCAAAATATGAGGTGACAATAAGATAACTTGCTTTGTTAATTGGAGGACTTGTAAATATGACTAATGTCAGGTGTCACATAGGTGCTAATTCCTAATAGGTTTGCTCTTTTGTTCAGATTTTAAAAGAAGAGGAAGTCTGAGATCTGTACCTGCTCTCAGCCTGGTGCTGAAGAATTCAGATTTTTGTTTTCATGTATACGGAAATGTACAAACTGTGCTCTCTTAGTACGGATTTCTCTTGCTGTGACAAACGCCATGACCAAAAGCAACTGGGGAGGAAAGAGTTGATTTTGCTTTTTGGCTCTTAAGCCCGTAGCTGAGGGAAGCCTAAGAAGGAACCTGGAGGCAGGAAACAGAGCAGAAGCAATGGAGGACCTGCTTGTCTTGCTCTCTGTGGGTTGTTCAGCCTGCTTTCTTATAGCACCCAAGACCACCAGCCCAGGGCTGGCATCACCCACAGGGAGCAAGGCCCTCTCACATCAACCATCAGTCAAGAAAACGAACTCTAGGATTTCCTACTGGTCATTCTAGTGGGGCATTTTCTCAACTGAGGTGCCCTCTTCCAAAATGACTCCAGCTTGTGTCAAGTCGGCCTAAGACTAGCCAGCACAGGGAGCACATACTGATGTTTGAAGGCTCTCTGGTAGATACAATTAAATTACATCTAGACCTACTCCTAAACGCATGTCAAAAACCATTGGACTTCAAGTGTAGTGATGTTTAACTATTGCAGTTAGAGAACATTCTGAAAATTCCGTGGAAGTTATAGACTCCAGCTGGAGAAATGAAAAGCTCAAAACCTCATAGATATCAGGGGACAGCAAAGTTTCTCGAAAGTCACTCTGTTGGACCATGGGTGGATCACCCCAGAAAGTGAATGTACATTATGAATCTGCCATGAGAGGCCTGGGAGGTCAGAGGCCAGAGGCCAGTGAGGAGCAGGTCTGGCCTTGCTCTGGAGGAAACAGGGCCTGGTGGTGAAGGAATTGTGTAAGCTGAGGCATTTTCAGCTTTAACATGCGAATTGGCTCTGTTAGAGAATGACTTCTGTACCTGGTGGGACAGGGCCACTTACTGTCTCTATCCCTTTTTTTGCATGTGCATGTATATTTTGTATGCATGTGCACATATATGTATGTGTGTTTGTGTGAGAGAGAATGTGTGTGTACATATATGCTTGTGTGCATGTGGAGGCCTGAATTGATATCAGGTGTGTTCCTCATCTCTTTTCACCTTATTTATTGAGGCAGGTTCTCTTTCTTAACCTGAGGCTCAAAAGTTTCACCTAGTCTAGCTAGCTAGCTTGCACCAGGGATTCCCTTTCTTTGCCTCTAGAGAGCTGGGAGTAAAGATGGCTGCCATGCCTCCTGGACTTTTCAGGGAGGTTGGGGATCCAAACTCAAGACTTGTGCAGCACAAATGGTTCATCCACAGAGCCATCTCTCTAGCCTCGAGGCAGAGGCTGTCTTGCTCAGCTATAAGGCCTGATGGTAGATAGCAGAAGTTAGAGTGGGTGTAGATCCCATCACTTCCCACACCCTTCCAAAATAGGCACTTGGGAAGTCTTTGGAAAGGCTACCCTTCTAAAGCCTGGCCCTTCACACATGCTGGCTCCCCTTTCGTGTGTTCGGCTCCCTCTTCTCTGCCCATCCTGCAGGGCAAGCTGCTTTCAGCAGATCTGATGTCTCTCCAAGCTCACATCTTCCATCTGCTGTGCAGAGTCAGTGTCATTTATGACCATCACATCCTGTGTGCACCGTGTTCCCACACTGCTGTCTCTTTTGTCTACCTTTTAAAAAAAATTAACATTTTATTGTGGAAAATTTCAGGCATGTACAAAGTAGTATAGACTAACAACCCCCAATAATCATTACCTAGCCACAATAATTATCAACTCATGACCCATTTCTTTTCACTTAAGCCTCCTATTCTACCTCTCCATTGGGTTATTTTGAAGCAAATCTCAGCCATTGTATGATTTCACCCACAAATATTTCAGTACTAGTCTCTAAAAGGTAGGAGATTAAAGAAAACATTATAGCAATCCCATACTCTCTGGAATTGGCTGTAATTTCTTAATATCTTCAAGTCTCTGAGTAGCGCTGACATTTCTCCAATTCTGACTTTTCTCTACAATTGGTTTATTTGAATCAGAATTCAAATATGGTTCATACCATGTATTTGGTTGAAATGTTTTTCTTAATGACTTAATCTAGAGATTTCCCTCCCTACTTTCTTTTGAGACGTACTATTTAAGAAATGAGGTCTTTTTTCCCCCTGTAGATTTTCCCACAAGAATTGATTTTTCTGGTTGCATCTCCATTGTGCTGTTGAATCCTTCTGTTACCTGTTTCCTATAAATCAATATTTAGGTTCTTCTGTTTCAAGCTTATTATTATTATTATTATTGTTTTGTAGGATGACTTTCTAGGGTGTGGTAGTACTTCCATCACAGGTGCAAAACATCTGGTTGCTTCTCTTCTTGGGGGCATTAGCAACTCTTTAGGATTGTTATCTGCATTTGAGTTGGCAAGATTCATCTTTGAAGGGTCAGATAACAAATATTTTAGTCTGCAGACCATGTGGTCTCTTCCTTAAGCACTCAGGAAACAGCTAAAGTCAACATGTAAAGGACAAGACATGGATGAGCCCCCCCACCCCAAAACTATAAAAGCAAAAAGTCAAATGAGGTCCAAGCATGCTGATTTACTGACCCCTTCTTGAATGTTCACTAGGACTGTACCCTGTCATCCCTTCATTTACTAGTTAAATATATTTATAAAGAAAAAATGTCTTTACATTGTGACCACTTCCATTCTTTCTGTGTCTTTTAAAATGATGCTCCTGTCTCTCTTCTATCAAAACTGGTCTTCCTAAGATTGTCAGTGACCTTCCTGTTGCCCAATCTAGTGGTTAACTTTTCTTTTTCTCCTATAATTTTAAGTTAATTTCTTGAGAATCTCATACACTGTATTTCAATCATATTCACTCATCCCCCCAAGTCCTCCCAGATTGACCCTAATTTCCTACCCACAAAACTTTGTGTCCCCCCTGCCCCAACTCATCATGTGTGATTTGGGCTACATATATACTCTTGGATGTACACCTTCCATTGGACTTAGCAGGGATCATACCCTTAAAGAAAAATGCCTCTCCCTCTCCTACCAACTATCAGTTGCCAACAGCTCCTTAGCGGGGGTAGGACTTCATGCCCATCTCCTCTTTCCAGCCTCGGGTTTGGTGTGGATTGAGCTTGAATAGGGCTTATACATTCTGTCACAACGTCTGTGAGTTTGTATGTGCAACTGTCGCACTGTGTCTGGAAAATACTGTTTCCTGTAGCTCTCCCAGTCTTTCTGTTCTCGCTCCTGCAATAATCCCTCGGCCTTGGGAGGAGAGACTGTGAGAGCGACGTCTCATGTAGGGCTGAGTATTCCACAGTCTCTTATTCTCTGGGCTTTGACCAGTTGTTAATCTCTGTTAATCACCATCTACGAAACATCGTGGTCAACTCCAAGTTCTCATTGTGAGACCCTTGATGTCAACCACTGGCACATGGTTGTCCCTTTTCCTGAAATTGCTTTTTACTCCTGGCTTTGATGTCCTGTCTTCTCCTGGTGTTTTTCCTACCTTATTGATAACTTTCCAAACAGGCTATGAGCCTTAGATACCCCAAGAATCAGTCCTCTTTTCTTCTTTAACTGAAATCTTTCAACAAGGACCCTTGATTTAAAGTATCACCATAGACAGGTGGCTTCTGAATCTATAGCTCATTGGACTCTATGTGTGCTTTCCATCTGGTGGCCCATGGGCCATTTTTATTATGAATGAATGTCTTGTCAATTTTTTTGTGTTCAAACTGAATTCTTGCTCTTCCTCTATAAAATCTGCTCCCTCTTCAATATTCTATTTCTCAGTTAATGACAATTTCATCCCTTTAATAGCTCAAGCAAAAAAAAAAAAAAAGATTCTTAGTGTCATCCTTGACACTTCTCTTTCTTTCAGTCCCCACATCCAATCTGTCAGCGATGCTCTTGGCTCTGCCTTCAGAACATACCCACTTCTCACTGCCTTCCCTTCTTCCTACTGGGTTCAAGCTACCACTCTCCCTTTCCTGGATTGAACCAACATTTTGCTTATGATGGAAAGATGTTGTCTGTCTAGTTACCATTCTATTGCTGTGAAGAGACACCATGACCAAGGCAGTTTATAAAAGAAAGCATTTAATTGGGAGCTTATTTCCAGTTTCAGAGGGTTAGTCCTTGACTAGCATGGTGAGAAGCATAGTGGCAGGCAGGCGAGCAGGCAGGCGGGCGGGCAGGCAGGCGTGGTTCTGAAGCAGTAGTTGAGAGTTTGCATCCAACCTGCAGACAGGGGGCAGAAAGAGCAAGACTGGGCCTGGTTAGAGGCTTTTGAAAGCTCAAAGCCCACTCCCAGTGACACACCTCCTCCAGCAAGGCCACACCCCCATCCTTCCTAACTAGGGCACCAACTGTGAATTAAATATTCAAACATAGGAAACTGTGGGGGCCATTCCTGTTTAAACCACCTCACTGTCCTGCATGGGGTATGCTCTCAACCTAGAGCCCAAGTAGCCCATAAAAACTGTAAATAGGTTATCTTACTTGTTTTCTTCTCATCCAATGACTTCCCATCTCATGGAGGTGAGAGAGCCCTTCAAATGTTCCTTTCCCTCAAAAGCGATCGCAGACTTCCCTGGTTCCAGGTTTAGCTAGATCTGGGGTGGGAAGCCCTCCCTAGCCTCACTGCTGGTCTAGGGGTGTTTCCCACCAGCTCTGCACCTGCACATCCTGTTTCATTGTTTGGTTCCAACATCTTCAGCCTGGAATTTGTGCTGATCCAGAGAAAGGCAGTGGTGGCCTCTTTGGCATTTTCTATCCATCTCTCTGTCACCCAGGGGTGCTGGTGACTTGGTCACTCTCCACTCAGCTACGTGAAATCGTGTCTGTCATTTTGAATTAGAATACACATGTGACATATGGATACCTAGGGTTCCTGCTGGGGGAATGTGGATGATGTCATGAAGCAAAGATGTCTGCAAGGCTGCCAGCCTGCAGCCCCTCCCCAGCCAAGCTGTTCATATTCAGCCTTTGGCCCCCTATACCAGCACAGACTCGAAGCAATGTGCCGTTATTCGTGATCACAGGTTCAACCTTCTTAATGTCCCCTGCTGCTCCTGGTGGGAGTTATTCAGATTACATTGGCTTCATAACCCCTTCTGTTTTGAGATTATCTAATCATTACAAACACTTTACACTGTCCATCTAACCGTGTCTCCTGATTTTCTTTCGGAGGCTTCTTCTATCGGGACTGTTTTAACACTCTTAACTGAGCACTCTAGTGAAGACAGAAGCAGGGCCCACCTCACAGTAGTGAGCCCACAGAGGCAGGCATCCATCCCATCGCCTACATGTTCTTAGTACTTGGCACAGTGGTAGGGTGTAGTAGGGGATTATTTATTAAAGATAGTGATAAATAAGAAAGTTCTTTTAATCAAGCCCCTATGATGGGCAAAGACCAATCTGAACCTTGTGTGTCCCTCAGCATAACCAACTGCAACACTATTATTGCTGCTTTTTGGATATGGAAACTGGGGCTTAGAAGAGCTAAGTCTTCACCTAAGGTGATGTAGCTTTTAAACAGTGTTAAAGATTTAAACCCAATGTAGTTGGTTCCAGAATTCACACTATTATTTTACACAGTATTTATTTATTTACAGTATTATTTTAAATGTACTTAGTTCTCCTTATTTTTTTGTATATGTATGCATGTGTTTGTGTATGCATGTATATATGTTCATGTGGTTGTGTGTGAGTACGTGTGTGTATGGAGGATAGAGGTTGGTGTTGGGTTCTTCCTCAATTGATTTTCTATCCTTTGTATTGACTAGCTTTGTTGTTTGACAATTTCATGCTTGTTTATAATATATCTTGGCTACTCCCCTATTGTACTTTCTCTTATCTCCCTACCATCTCCACCAACCCCCTTCCCTGTCATTCCTTTAGCAGTAATATCCTCAAGTTTTATCCATGTTGTGGCATTGATGAGGATTGCCTTCCCATTTAAGGATAAATAGCAATTCCCATTGTGTTTACCTAATTATATGTTAGTGGGTACATGAGTTACATGATCTTGGCTGTTGTGAATCTCCTACTGTGGGCACAGGTTTATCTGTTTGAGTGTTCACTTTCATTGCTTTACATATTTACATCCAGAAGTGAAATTCCTGGATCATATGACCATTCCTGTACCATTTTGTAGTGTCACTAGCAATGTTACAAGGATTCTGATTTCTCCACATTCTCATCCAGACTTGTTATATTTTCTTTTTAAGACGACAGACCTCCTAATAGATAGGACATGGCCACTCTGTAAGGACTGGTGACATTGAGTTAAATGCCATGTGTACATTGACCATTTGCATAACTCCTTGGGAGAGATGTGAATTGAAGTTCTTTACCCATTTAACTTGTTTTAATTTGACGAAAGATTGTCTTTTCCTTTTTCATAGTGTTGAAAATGATGTGAGCAAAAATCTGAAGGTTTATTTCCAGACTCTCCAGTCATCTCCATTCACCTATGCTTGTCTTTATGAAGGTGTCATCCACTAACTTTGCTCTTTTTCAAGATTATTTTATTTATTCTGAGTCCTTTAAGTTTTCTTATAAGTTTTAGGTTTTTTTTTAACTCATGAAGAAATGTCATTGGAATTTTGATAGGGATTGTATTGAATTTGTAGACCCTCTTGGATAGAATTGACATCTGAGAATGTTCTTGTTCAATCTGTGACGAGAGATGACTTTCTTTTAACATTTTTCAACAACATTTTGTTGTTTTTCTTTCTTAACTGTTGTCTTTGTTTTTTAAAACTTGCCCAATTCACCTAGCTCCCCTGTTGGTGTCACTGACAATGACACAGCTGCCGAGTGTCACTGTGCAGCTTTCCGTCCCGGTTTATAAACAAAACAATAACGTTTATATAACAGGTACAACCAACTGTTCTCCACTCGAATTTTCCATTTAAGAGTTCATTTTGGAGTCATGTGTTGGTGGCTCACACCTTTAGTTCCAGCACTTGGGAGGCAGAGGCAGGCGAGTCTTTGTGAATTGGAGGCCAGCCTGGTCTGCAGAGCTTGTTCTAGTACAACCAAGGCTGTTACACAGTGAAACCCTGTCTCAAAAAAATAAAAAAAATTATCTTGGAGAGCCTTTGGAGTGAAGACCGTGAGTCTTGTTTGTAATGCTGTATGAATCCTATAATTTATTTAGTTGATGAATAAATTAAGAAATTTTTCAACACATTAAGAAATACTTTGTATTATGTTATTACTTCAATGAATAAACATGTGCTATTTGCACATATGAAATATATTTGAAAAATATGGACATAGTGAGTAAAATTATGTGGATGAAAGGCATTTAAAAACTTTTTCAGTATTCCCCCAAATTATCTTCCACAGAAGTTGTACAACCTTTCTACCTACCCAAAATAGCACCAGATATATTAAATTCTTGCCAACATACAGTGTCACCAAAAGCTTGATCCTTGGCTATCTAAGAAATGAGAAATGATATTTCCTAGTTTATCTTATAGTTAGACTAGACAGCCATTCAAATAATAAGAGTCACTTGTATTTTTTCTGTGTATTGATTATTCATATCCTTTGCACATTTTCTTAAGAATTTCAACACATTCTTTGTGCTAAGGAAATTAGTCCTTCATAATAAAGCACAAATGCAGAAATGTTTTCTCAATTTGTAATTTTCCCTATTGAAGTTATTTATGTTTTTATGACAACTTTAATATTTTATGGAGTTGAATATGTCAGTCTTTTTATTATTTTGGTTTTAGATTGTGCTTACAAAGGCTTTTATAATGGCCAAAATTATGCCTTTTTCTTTTCACCTCCATTGTTCTCACCACTTTATTTCTTTGGTCTTGTTTTTATTGATTTACTTTGGTGTAAGACTTGAGGATCCCACTTAACTCTATATGTCTCCTAAGTTGACTAATACCATTTGTTGAACAATTCGTGTCTTTCTTGGTGATCTAAAATACAGTATTTCCTATAAGTATATAGGTATATTTCAGTAATTTTTATTCCATTCTGTTTACTACTCATTGATCATTGACATGTTGCAATTTTTTGAATAGTGTCATTGTGGTAGATCTTAGGCACATGGGCTGGCTAGTACTTTGCCAATTTGATACATATTAGGGTCGTTTTGGAAGAGGGAACCTCAGCTGAGAAAATACACCCCACCTGACTGACCTATGGGCAAGCCTATAGTCCATTTTCTTTGTTGATGATTGATGTGGGAGAATCTAGGTGAGGCTACCCCTGGGCTGGTGGTTCTGGGTTCTTTAAGAAAGCAGGCCGAGCAAGCCATGGGGGGCAAGCCAATAAGCAGTACCCCTCCACCGCCTCTGCTTTAGTTCCTCCTTCTAGGTTCTTGCTTTCAGTCCCTTCCCTGACTTCCCTGGATGATGGACTCTAAGTTGAAAGATAGAATGAGCCCTTTTCTCCTTAAGTTGCTTTTGGTCATGGTGTTTATCACAGCAGTAGAGATTCTAACTAAGATGGCATAGTTGGTACATTTCTTTTTCAAATTTCCTACATATTACTGTTTATTTATTGTTTCATGAACTTTAGATTAAATATATTTAGCTTCCCCAAAATTTATTGAGAATATATTCAGTTTGTGATGAGTTTTATGGATAATTTACATATTTATGACAGTAATAGTTTTACTCATGAATAAAATATGACTTTCTATTGGTTCAAATTTATTTTGTGTATTCAAGTAATTTTTTAGATTAAGCATTTCTTCATATTTACAAACTTAGTATTAAAAATTTGTGTGTTTTTGTTCTGTTTTTGTCTTTCATGAAGACCATGCTTCTCGGTACTAGAGATCTTACTGGGCTCCTGAAAATGTCATATCCATGGGTGATGGAAGTGTCCCTGAAGAAGCCCCCTCCTTCCCCAAATACTGACACCTAATCCAGACTTGGCCAGTGGTTTGCTGTCTGGTGTCAGTTTCTGAGGGATAGCCTGTTTGAGGTTCTTTCTTATCACCTACCATCAGTCTAGAAAACTCTTTCAGACCTGCGATTTCATTTTATCTTTACAGTAACTATGAGATGTTGGCAGAGAGTATCTGTTTATGCCCAGGGAATAGTTGACATGAGGAGATTAAGATGGCTGTCCAGCCTCACCCACGTGAGCACAGACTGGAAGAATTAGGACTCCTCATCTTCTAGTCAGGTTCTTCTTCAGCTATGGCACCTGCTTTCTCACCACACCTTCCCTTTTCCATTTCCTCTGCTCTCTCCCTCCCTCTCTCCCTCTCTCTCATCCTCGTTCCCTCCTTCCCCTCCTTCCTTCCTTTTGCTCTCACCCACCCCACCCCTCTTCCTTCTCTTTTTTGAGTCAAGGTTTTACTGTGTTGCTCAGGCTGGCCTCAAACCAGCTCCAATCCAACTGCCCCAGCCTTTCAAATCCTGGGATTACAGGAATGCTTCTTACACTAAGCTCTGCTGCTTCCCTTCATTTCTAGAACTAGAATATGGGAAGCCATATATTCTATTATGGTAAGACCGTATATTCTATATTCTATATATATGAATATATAGACTATATGACCTTCCCATATTCTAGTTCTCCTTCCCTGCAGCCTCAGCCTTGCTGTTGTGGGTCTTCAAACTTTGTAACACACACCACAACCAGACTACCAGGCATGGAGGCAGGCCTATGTTGCCTTCTGCTGCTCTCTGGATGTTTACTGAGGCAGCCTTCGGGAAAGTTTGTCATTCCCAGAGGTTGGCGGTGACAAGCTGACAACCCAAATTGTTTCACACTGTGGCCTTGATTTCTCGGAGAAAATAACGAACCCCCCTCCCTTTCTCCCTTGTCTAGATAAGGATTGAAAACAGCCTCATTCTTCTACTCAGCATGGACTGCTTCAGTGCTCCCTGCACCACAGGGGATCCTTCTCAGAGCCCCGGGTTCAGTCAGTTGCCAAAGGTCGGCTTCACCGTAGTTTATCAGAGCAGAGTCTGGGATGAATCGGAAGTGTGTTCCGAGTCCAGAGCTCATTTCCTGCGGCCTGCCTTCCTTCATCTATTTGCCTGCTCTCTGTTTTTATGAACATGATGCTCGTATAGTATTTAATGGCAGAAGGGGGGATTTCAGCAAATGTCTACACTGCGTGCTGATTTAAATTAGGGAAGTTAGAGTTTGTCTCTTGTCATCATTTCATGTCACTGGAGCCTTCTGGGCTTCTAGGCTCATCTAGCTATCCTGTTCCTAGAACACAGTGAAAGAAAATGAAGTCAGGATATCAGAGAAATAGCTCTATGTCCACGCTCTTGTGCCATTATTCACTATAAGCAAGATATGGCATCAACCTACATGCCACTGAGGAATGAATGAAGAAAATGCGGTCTCTATAGTACACCAAATGGGATATTATTCATCTGCTAGAGGAAGGAAATGCTGCTGCCAGTTGCAGCAAAATTGATGGAAGCAGAGGTTGCTGAGCTAGCTTCTGTATCAGATGTACAGAGAGAAATGTCACATGTTCCTCATATGTGGAAATTAAAAGAAATTGATCTGAATGTAGAATAGTAACCATCGCAAGCTGGGAATGTTTGTGGGGAGGGCAAATCAGAGGAACATTGGCTATTGGGTACTATTCAACTTTGGGTGTGAAATGTCCCCCATGGGTTCACATGTTTGAATACCTAGCTGCCAGCTAGTGAGACTGTTTTGAAAAGCTGTAAGACCTTTGGGGGCGGGGTTTAACTGAGAGGAAGTAGGTCACTGGAGGCAGGCTTGGAGGTTTAAAATCTAGCACCACTTCCTGCCTTGCCTCTGCTTGGCCAGTTGCTGCTCACACCACAGGCCACCCTGCCTTCCCATTATTGTAGACCATAGCCATCTGAACTGTGAGTTAGAATAAATCCTTACTCCTTTAAGTTGCTTCTTGTCACGGATTTTTGGCTGCAGTAGAAGGAAGGTAATGAATACAGGTTCTGAAACATAGATAGAGGGATATGGTGCTGGCCAGCTCAGTTAGGTGCCTCCCTTGTTTCTTTATTGCTACTAAAAGTGTTCACTACTCTACTCCCACAACTTTCTCTAGACTAGTTACCTGGTGTCCTGGCTAGTTTTATGTCAATTCAACACAAGCAGAGTCATCTAAGAGAGGGAACTGCAACTGAGAAAATGTATTTATAAGATCCAGCTGTAGGAAGGCCTATAGGGCATTTTCTTAATTAGTGATTGATGTGAGAAGGCCCATCCCAGTGTGGGTAGCGCAGCCACTAGGGTGGTGGTCCTGGGTGAGTAAGTCATGGTGAGCAAACCAGTAAGCAGCACTCCTCCATGGCCTCTGTGTCAGCGTCTGCTTCCAGGTTCCTGTCCTGTTTGAGTTCTTGCCATAACTGTCTTTGATGATGAACTGTGACATGGAAATGTAAGTGAAATACCTCCCCCCCAAGTTGCTTTTGATCACCATGTTTTGTCACAGCAGTCAAAATCCTAACAAAGGCGCCTGACTGGCCATCTTTCTTAGTCGTTGCTCCTTTCATTCATCCATTCAATATGTCTGTGTCAGACCTGGCTCCGGGTGCTGATGGTGCAGAGGTGTACAGGGTTTCAAAGTCTTCACTCTGGGGCTGGAGAGACTATTCAGCAGTAAGAGTGTGTGTCCTGTTCTATTGGAGGACCCGAATTTGATTCCCAGCCCCACATCAAGTGACTCACAAGTTGGAATTGCTGTAATTCCAACTCCAGGAGATCCGACTCCCTTTGCTGGCCTCTTCAGGCACAGCACTCACGCGCACAGACTCACACGCATATACATAATTAAGAATAGTAAAATAAATCACACTCTTCAATCTTATGGAGTTAGGAGGAGAGAGAAACAATAGGCAACTATGTAAGTAAATAGGATGGCTTCCCACAGCAGAGGCTGCCTTGGAGGAAGGAAAACAAGCACGTGTGAAAGAGGGAGATTTGGGGGTGTCCCTTCCAAACAAAGTGGCCAACAGAGTTTTCTGATGATGTGATATTTGATCTTGAAATGACAAAGCACTGACTACCAAGATCTGGGGAAAGAGGATTCAAGGTAGAGGGAAGATCACATGCAAAGGTCCTGAGGTAGAGGCAAGGTACATGGGGTACTGCTACTCTCACCGAGGTCCTGTCTTAGGTCAGTGGACCAAGGGCCAAGGGTGGGGTCCATTAGTGGGAAGAACCTGGGGAGTTTGATGCTATTCTCTGAGGTCTTACATGGTCATTGAGAAGCAGAGTTGTTTTTAGGGCGTCTTCAGAAGCCAAAGAGAAAAATAGAGCTGAGTGTTTCCACTACCTTTCCAGACATATCCCAGGGCTGCATTTGGTAATAACACTATGCCTGTGTTCCCTACCTGCCACCCCACCTCCAATAGGCACAAATTTCAGGAGCCACTGAGTGGGAAGGAATCCCCCAAAGCACAATAGAGTACTTCAGTTGTCTGATCATGGTAAAGATGGCGTGAGGAGAGCTGGAAGGGATGTCTTGAAGGACCTATTGTTAGGGCCCTACCAGCTTCTGTGGTTGGGTCAGGTCAACAGAGAGACTTAGCCAGATTTCACACCATCCTATCACTGTGCCATGTCCCTTTCTCTGTCCTACCCATCACAGATGTCCAATATACAACAAACTGAACCCTGTGTCTGTCAGAAAAGGATGAGTCAGCCAGATGCTGGGGTTAAAGACAGTCTGTAGTGTTGGGAGGACTCCCAGGGCTCCACCCTCTGCCTGTTGCTCACCTCAACTGAGGAGCTGGAGCAGGGAGACCTCAACCTCTCTCCTACGCCAGTGTCCTTTAGCCACCTGCGTCATCAGTCCTGCATTGGCTCCTAGGAAAGTGGACCCGGAAAGAGGCTGGAAGGCAGGGTGAGCAGTCCTTGTGATGCTGACTGATGGCCATTGTCTTGAAGTGCTGCTGACTTATTGCCTTCTAAAGTCTTTTGCAAGAGCTCTGAAATACAGGGTGGGGTGGGGTTAGACTTTCCTATAAAGGCCAATGTCAGCCTTTCTAGTAGGAGACCCTGGTTAATGCTGGGGGCTAACATGGGGAATGGCTTCTTTCTTTCTCCTGATTGTTCATGTGGCCATAGTCAAAGTTGGAGGGCCAGGGACTGTGTTCATGGAGGGAGTGAGCCACTGAGAAAGAAGTGGCCTAAAATGACTCACCAGCATCTGCTCATACTGGAACTTTCCTTTGGCGCATGGATGTTGTGACTATAAGGGTCACTTTCCAAATGTCAGCTTATTGGTTAAGTAGAGACACAAACATGTCAGAAAGGACAGTTGGCAGGCAGAGAGTTGGGCTCACTGAATGCTGGAAGACTTGGTAGGGATAAACTGTCCCACACTTTCCCTTTATAGATGGACAGATGGCTACTCAGAGAGGTGGGATGGGTTGCTCCAGGTTCTCTGCTTTCGGTGTGAGACAAGGCCGAGTCTAGATTCATCTCGAAGCCCCAGGCCTTCTGATAGATGGACCTATGGGACTACAGCATGCTGTCGAGTGGGGCTTCAGGCACAGAGGACAAGCAAAGGTTGCCTCCCACTGCTTGCCCACTGCTCTTACGTGTGACCAGGTGTTCCCGAGGAGGAGGAGGCCACTGGGCAGTACGACCCAAAAGAGCCATGCTGACGCCTTGCTCAAGACAGACTGGCTTGTGTGGGGAGTGTGCTGGATACCTCTGCGTAGCTGAAGGCGTAGTGGAGGCAGGAGGGCTGGGATCATAGAAGGTCACTGAGCCTTGATGTCAGCCCCTCACATACCTGCTCTAGCTTTTCTCTGTCTGTCGCTAACTTACTTCCTCAGCCAGCTCTCAGTCCAGACTTCTGTTCCTTTTACATATTCATCTCAGAGTTATTTTCTCAGGAGCATCTTCCTTGGTCATCTTTTTTCAAAATTTCAGTCCATCAGATCTTTCTGCCGTCACTCACTCTCCCTAAATTCCTGCATTCATATCTCTCTGCTACGACTTTGGAGGAGGATGGTGTTCAGCTTCCTGCCATTCATCAAAATTACAAAATGATGCATCCTCAGGCTTGGTTTTTCCCCCTTACTTCTCTTTGGACTGTTCTAATTCTCTGTAAAGCGTGATTGTCCATGGATCAGGAGAGTACCAGTGTCTTCCCAGCCAGAGGAGGTTCAGACTGAGGAACGGAAGAAGGGAAAGATGTCTGCCTGTCTTCGCTGTTGTTTCTTCATTCTCAGACACAGCCTGATGCTTCTGCCTAAGAAGCAATGTGCAGCTTGTATCTGCATGGTAAAGCAAACAGAATTCCTGCTCAAGAAGGGCCTACTGAGGGCTCCAGAGCATCTGCCCATCTCTAACCTGGTAAAGCTCTCCAGGTTCAAGGACAGAATCCTTGTTCTGTCAAAGAATCCCTAACTGCCTCCCCCTTCAGTGACTTAGGCCTTAGTGCACACGTTGCCAGCCCTATTCATCAATGGGGTTCCTGGTATCTAAACTTAATTAATTATTCTTTCAGGTCTTTGGAGTGAGAGTGCTGGTGACACCAAGGAGGCTTCAGCATGCTGGGTAGCACAGCTTTTCTGAGTATTGTGCAGCCTGTCATGTTGACTTTGATAAATATTTCCCTTTCCGAGTAATAAATGACAGCGACTCAGCTGAAGGCATAAAAGGCATTTCGCATGGGTGTTAATTATTGAGACCACACAAGGAGTTCTTTGCAGGATGCCTGGCCAGAGGTAACTGCCTACCTTACAGGTAGGGCACAGAAGGAACCTTCAGAGGGTGCTGTCTACAACCAGTTGGGCCAGGAAGGGCTGGAGGAGGGATACATTCCCTCAAGTGCTTAGGTGACACTGGCTGCTGTGGACATGGGCCCCCAGCAGGCTGGACCACTTTTCTGAATTACCACCATCTTGTGATTCATACTTCAGTTGTGGGGATTGGCTCCCAGGAGGGAGGAGAACGGGATCACTTTTCAAGACACCATTCCTTCACCCTCAAGGCTGTGGTGTCTAAAGAGAGTAGCTGAGGTTTACAGTCATGATGACAGCCTCAAGCCCTGCTCCTTGAAGTCATCTGTCCCAGTGAGGTATGTGTCAGTTGCATCCCCAGCACTGAGCCCTCTATGGAGGTCAGTAGAGGTCAGTGTAGACCTGATCTGCCAATGTACATGGTGAGTGCTCTGGCTCCATACACGGCCACTGGGGGCTACATCTAAAGTTGGAGCTTCCAAGCCTGAGGCCAACATGAGTCTGGTCTTGCTTTTCATGCTGCCTCTACATCTGATTTAGCTCTCATTTCACAGTGGGAGGGTTCATCTGTGATCAGGGAGATGATCAGGTCTATGTGGCTTGCTTAGTGACAGTTCTGCCTCTTGTTATCTTAATGGGGAAGCCTGACACATGTCTCAGATCTAACGGACCGTCGTTATGCTCCTGGGAGGTGGTGATTGTATGAGCATGTGCGTGTGTGTGTGTGTGCATGTTATGTGGGTGTGTTGTTGTCTCTTTGGATTTTGTGCCCACTAGTGTTTTCTCATGTAGTCTTCTGGGAGAGCTAAGTGAGATTTCCAGGAAAAGACCAAATCCTCCTTTCTCCTCTCATGCCCCAGACTCCAAGGCCACTTTCTGTTTTCAGCTGTTCTGCATGGCAGCTGTGTGTGGAGACACCAGTGTCTACTTGAAACTTTAAGAAGGATCCACTAGTAGAGCCATCAGGGAGCAGCAGTGAAATGCAGTGTTCTCATTTAACACATGAACAACTGACAGTAAAGGGACACAGGGATGTGACAGGCCTAGGAGCCAGGCAGCTCCAGCAGGACTGGAGCGGAGGCTGGCGACAGTAGACAGGTCTTAGTGTGATGACAGCCTCATCACACCCAAGAGCTTCTCTGGATATGGCCCTCATTATGTTTCCATTTAGGAGTGCTTTAAGGGCTTTGGATTCAGCCCAGTGGTAGGGTATACTTGCCTGTTATGCACAAACTTCACCTCTATCCTCAGTAAACCCTGCCCCTTAAAAGGAAGTGCTTTAAGACGGTGAATACGGACCCAGTGCAGAGCTGCCATCACATCGGCAGCTCTTCTTGGCCAGAGATGGTTCACATGTAAGTATGGGTTCTCAAAAGCTCCTTTTAGGGGTACCTTGCTAACTACATGGCGTAGGGCAGATCTCAGCAAGCTGCTGTTCTTAAATAAGGAGATGCAGTGAGATGTCAAACTGAAACAAAAATGGCCCTTGGGGACTTTTACTCAGTGTTTGAGCAGGAACAGAAGCACAGGTTTCTGCTGTGGAGCTTGTTTATGACAATGGAAGTCAGCTAAATGTAGGCTCCAATCCTTGACTAGCATGGAGCCAGCAGTGACAGAAGTCTTCCTGTGTGCTAGGTTTGGTGAGTCAATTGAGAGAAGCCCTGTGGAACCTAAGGCCTGTTGGGAAGACGAGGCAAGTAGCATACTTAGAGGGAGACAGGGTGGAGTTCAGGGCCACACTGTCTCATGAGAACCCCATGATGCTGGAAGAGTCCAGGAGTGGAGAGAGGCCTTGCAGTATAGCTCAAGGTTGAGCTCAGCTGAAGGCGGTGAAGTGGGAAGGCTGCTGGCTCATTTCCTGCAGGTGTGCAAAGTGTGTAGCGGGGCAGGAGGCAATGAAACTTTGGGTTGTGTGGACAGCAGGGCTGTGCACCTGAATGCCTTTTCGTGTTCATCTGTGTGTAGTTGTGTATGAAGTTGTATCCTAGTCATGGTTACTGTTGCTATGCTGAAACACCACGACGAAACACAAGTTGGGGAGGAAAGGGTTTATTTGGCTTACACTTCCACATCACTGTTCATCAATGGAAGAAGTCAGGACAGGAACTCAAACAGGGCAGGATCCTGGAGGCAAGAACTGATGCAGAGGCCATGGAAGAGTGCTGCTTACTGGCTTGCTCATATGGCTTGCTCAACCTCTTTTCATATAGAATCCAGGACCACCAGCTCAGGGATGGCACCACCCACAATGTGCTGGGTCTTCCCCCATCAGTTACTAAGTAAGAAAATGCCCTACAGCTGGATCTTATGGATGAATTTTCTTGAGGTTCTCTCCTCTCAGATGACTTTAGCTTGTGTGAAGTTGACATGAAGCTATCTAGCATAGGGTAACATGGATGGAGTTTCAAAAATGATGGGGTATGATGTGGTGGTGCAGGCTGGGAATGCCAGCGCTAAGGAGGACGAGGCAGGAAGATTGTTGCAAATTTCAGGCCAGCCTGGCCTACATAGTGAGTGTTAGGTCAGTCAGGGCTAAATAGCAAGACCCTGTATCCAAAAAAAAAAAACCCAACAAAAAAACCAAAACGAAACTAAAAAAACCAAAACACAAGCAAATGAGAAACATGTAATGAAATAAAGTTGGAAACTATGAGTTTTGGTCACCACTCTTACTTATCAATATCTATGGGATATGAAAAAATATAATTTTCTTCTCTCTTTCCTTTCTTTTAAATTTAATTTTATAATTGTGTGTGCATGCACACTAGCATATACATGCACTCATTGCATATGTGCACATGTGTGTGTGGCGGCCAGAGGTTAATATTGGGAACCTCCCACTATTTTCATCATCTCTATTGAGTCTGTGTCTCTTACTGACCCCAGAGCTCACCAATTGACAGATCGGCTGGCCAGCAAATAGTGGGGATCTGTTTGTCCCCCGGACTCTGTCCCCCAGAGTTACAGGCATGTGCTACTATGCCTGGATCTTTAAAGTAGATGTTGGGGACCTGAACCCAGGTCTTCTGCTCATGCAGGCGCCTTAGTGGTGAATCCCAAATTTCCAAGAGAGACATTTCGACAGGAGGTTCTTAGTCACTGAGCATGCCTTTGAGTGTGGATGCAAGAGACCGAGAGGAAGGGACTCCTTTATGACGAGTAACCACCCTGGCTGGGAGTCCATCTTGGAGTCATGAGTGTTTAATGCAGGAAGATTTAGTGGAACCCACAGGGGCCCATTGATCTCAGGCAAACCAGAGCCTGAATGGATGCTTTAATTATTCTGGCAGCTTCCCCTGAGGCCCCATTCTTCATTTCAATGTTGGGAAACTCATGCATGTGATTTCTTCTTCCCTTGGCCAGCTGTCAGTCAGTCTGAGAACTCTTCTCTGGAAGCCCCACGAGAGCCATAAAGGATGAGTGCTGATACAAAGAGCCTCCCTCACCCAGAGAGGGGGTGGTTCTGGCTGCTCCGTGAGAACAGGGAGTCCCGAGACAAGGGGGAGCAGCAGAGATTTCTGCTTCTCAGGGCTTGGGAGCACCCTTCTTCATCTCTCCCTTTTCTGCTTCCTCTCCCCTCTTCCCCACCTTGGCAACCCGCAGTGAAGTGCTCTGAGCATGTCTGCTGGCTCCTTGTCTCTAATGGAACCTCAAAAGGACTCATGGTGCGAGCTGTCTTAGACTGAAATGGCTTGAAACTGAATGGTTCCTTGATGGTCTCATGTGCTCCTATTACTCAGGTTTGCATTACCCTTAACCCAGGGCTGGAGATACTTTTCTTTTTTGCATTGGTGTTACCAAGTATCTGGCAAGAAAAGACTTAAGGGAGGGCAGGTTGACTATGGCCATGGTTTGAGGGGATATGGTCTAACACGGTAGGAAAGGTGTGGCGGTGGGGAAGGCATGGTACAATGGCGGGAAAGGCATGGTTGTGCGGAGGCCATGGTGGCAGGTATACGTGCAGCTACTTCTATCTGCAGAATGAGGGGGGGATCCTGATTCATCTGTAAGCTTCAAGGCCTCCACATAGTGTCTACTTCCTCCAGGAAGTCCTTACTTCATAAAAGTTCCACAACCTCCCACAGCAGCAGCACCAGCTGGGACCTAGTGTTCAAATGTTGTGGGAAGCATTTCACATCCAAACCACCACAGCCAGTGTGTCAGAGCAACTCCAGAACAGTTCCGCAGGAGAGGCATTTTCATGCAGACTGGGGTTCTGTCTCAGTAGAGCCAGGACCAAGGAGTGGGAACCTGAAGTGATCAGAAATTCCCACCCCATTCCCCTTCCTTTTCTCGTTTAGAATCTCTACAATTACAGAATTTATAGGTCAATTGAAGGAATATTTATGAAGCTGCCCATCACTTACTGGGTCCCGTGCTGTTGCTGAGTGTGCAGGATGAACAAGACATACAGAGTTCCGGCCTTCCCTGGAGATAGTAATGAATGGAAAACTAAGAGTGGAGTGAGGAGGCCCGAGAGCGGGTCCGGGCATCCCCACCTGGAGCGTCTGGTGCTTCGGGGTTGACTTGAGCTCCAGTGAGCACTGGCGAAATGATAGCAGAGAATTGTGTACAGTGACGTTTCCGTACTTCAACTGTATTGGCAGTTGTGGTATTTAATTTTTCACATCTTAACCCTGTCATTCTTAAAGACCAGCAAGAAAGATGGGTAAGGAGTTTGGTGTGGCAGAATTTGATTACACAAATTCTTTGTGTCTTTAATAGGACTCAGAACAATGCAAGATACTGATGTCTAAACAAATAGGGGCGAGCATGGATTGGGGAGGGTGGGCACTCCCACTGGCATTAACAACATCCTTTTCTGACTTCAATTCTATTTATTAGTAGGTTAGAAAATTATAAAGTTAAATAATTATAGGAGGCAAGATCAAAGAGAGATGAAGACTATATTTTCTAGCTCTGTCAAAGAAATTTTAAGGTCTCCTACCTAGGCAGTCTTTCTAGAAATATTGAATTCCTCATTATTATTTCTGAGGTTAAACAAGAATAAATTTGAATAATGAATGCATTGGGCTCTCCCCTTCCCGCCTCCTCTACCACTTGTTAGCGTCTATATTATCTTAAGGTGTGAAGAGGAGAGCGGTATCAGAGAAGCGCAGCACAGTCTGTAGATGTCAGCTAAATTGCTTTCTTGGCTTGTGGGTGGAGGTGATGGTTACGACTGAAGAGTGACGGGCTCTTGACTGACTGCAAGCTCCTGGGAGATATTTCTCGAAACAGGACTCTGATGAACCCTATCACACAAGGCATCCTTTCTTATTGGGAAGGGTGTGGGGCTCAGTGCAGACAGAAGGAGAGGAACAAGTGGGTGGATGCCTGACAACACTAATGAGGTCAGACCGGAGAAAGGCAGGGAAAGGAATTGGACTGACCTTGGATGCCTGTTTCTGGGGCTTCAGGAATACTGTACGGGCTTTTGGACAACACTGGCTATTATCTGTGCCACTGTTTGCTACACCTGATGTAGATCACCTCCAGCTACACACAGAAAGAATTAATAGGCTGCTCAATCACTTGGCTTTGGAGGAGCCACTGGCCTCCTCCATTAACCTGAACGGCCTGTAGGATGTTTGGGAGGGGTCTTTATTTATATCACACAAGCACTGAATTGTAGCTCCCCAGGATTGGCCTTCAGGTGGCCTTGTCTAGTAGGATACATAGACAGTGACTAGGCAGACACAGTAGACAGGAGGTACCAACTGCTACAACTTAGTGGAGGGTGATCTGAGAGTTCAACACCTCGTCTTGAATTTCCATATAAACTCATTTCTACTCTGAAGTCTGAAAGATGTTGTGAGATTATCTAAATAAAAGATGAAGGGGATCATTCTAGATAGTATAGACAATATGTATGTTCTTCAGGGAGGTAGTATGATGTGTTGGGGACCTACAAGTGGTTTGGCATGAGTGTGCTGATGGGTAAGGAACAGAGTGGGAAGAGATATGGGGCAGGTAACCAAGTCTAGACCCTTTGGATGGGGGGGGCATTAGGGCAATGAGTCCTGAAAGGCATAGTGTAAGTAGTTGCCAATGTAGTTGATTGGCCAAGTGATTTCAAATGATCAAATAGATTCAAATGGTGAACTCTGCCTCTCCACAGAATGAGTGTCAATGAATGGGTACACCAGTGAAGAAGAGAGGTAATGGAAGTTTGGAGAAAGAAAGGCCATTTTCATTTGCATATAAGGAATTTGCAGAGATCCTACAGCTATTAGAATGAATACTTAGTTGATATGACCTGCAGGTTGCCATGTTTCTGAGCTCCTAAATGCCTGTGAACTTCCTTAGCTGTTTGCTACTTTCCTAGGAGACACAAACTGGAATCTGACTTTATTTACCCATTATATATATATTATTTACACATTATATATATATTTATATCTGTATCAAGCTGAGTAAATGCAGAGGATAGCCTTGTCCGTATTTATAAAGCCAGAGTCTCTTGTCATTTGCTTGCTGACATTGTTGGGTGAATGAAATGAATGCATATTGTGTGTGTTCCAAGTGAGAGGCATAATCTAGTTATGGAGAGGGAACATAAACAAATAAGAAACAGGCTATATAATCTGTTAGATGTTGGCAAATGATATGGAGAAAGCTCTGGGGCAGGTCGGGGCATGACGGGGAGGAGCTGGTCTCTCAAACTGAGTGCTCAGAGGAGGCTGGTGCTGAGGTACTTGAGCGAAGAAGCAGTCAGAAAGAGGGTCGTTTCAAAGGAAGGCAGTGCAGAGTCTGCCTTATCAAAATCAGTATCTTCCATGATGTTTTCCTTGGGACAGAGGGGCCTCAGTTCTTCATACACAGAGTTTGTTGCCTCTATCCCACCTCATTGCAAATAGCTCTGTCCTTTAAGAGACACTGAGTGCCAAGGATGGATACAGCATGAGGGGTGATTGCCAGATCTCACCCCCCAGAGCAAATGCACATGGAGGGAAAGGGGAGAGCACACAGGAGGGCTAGGAACCAAGAAAATTCTGATAGGGGAATGAAGATTTGGGTATGCCTTTTGAGAGTCCAAGTTCCACAGTGGGAAAGGAAAAAGAGAGAGGGCAGAAAAATAGAATTTTGCCCATGAAGACACCCAGACAGAAAACAAGACTGGCCAAGCAAAAGCCCTCTGGCTCTAGGATAGTTAATCTTTATTGTCAGTGGGGTTCAGAATCACCATGGAAACAACCTCTGGGTGTGTCTATGAATGTTTCCAGAAGGGGTTAACTGAAGAGAGAAGACCCCTCCATCCTCTGGGGTCCTGGTCCCAGACTGAATATATATAAAGCTAGGTGAGAATGACCATCCATCCCTTCCTGCTTCCTGAGTGTGGACGCAGTGTGTCCAGGTGCCTTGTGTTCCCGCCATTACAGCTGAGGGTCCTTCTGGTCCCCATACCTTCCCCATTAGGATGGACTTCCACCTTTAAACTGTGAGCCAAAATAAACTTCTAATGACTTTCTATCAAGTTGCCCTTTCTAGGCATTTTGTCAGAGCCTTGGGAAAAGTGATCAAAACAGGCCCTACCAGGCAAGGCTCAGGATCCCAGCCACAACTGCTAGAGCTTTGGCTCTGTCCGGTAGGGAGATGAGGCTGAGGAAGACAGAGCTGCTGGTGACTTGATCCACAAGCAGCAGAGATGGGCTGCAGTGGGAAAAACACAGAGGAAGAGATAGATGTCGCACAGTAGAATGGTCCCTAAGAGAGAGTTCAACAATGTGATTCAGTTGGAAGAGTCCTTGAGATGGTTACTTGGGTTTAAATCCCAGTCTTGCCTAGTACTAAGTGCTAGGTGATCTCCAGCCTTGCCTAGTACTAAGTGCTAGGTGATCTTCAGCCTTGCCTAGTACTAAGTGCTAGGAGATCTCCAGCCTTGCCTAGTACTAAGTGCTAGGTGATCTCCAGCCTTGCCTAGTACTAAGTGCTAGGTGATCTCCAGCCTTGCCTAGTACTAAGTGCTAGGTGATCTTCAGCCTTGCCTAGTACTAAGTGCTAGGAGATCTCCAGCCTTGCCTAGTACTAAGTGCTAGGTGATCTTCAGTCTTGCCTAGTACTAAGTGCTAGGTGATCTTCAGCCTTGCCTAGTACTAAGTGCTGGGTGATCTTCAGCCTTGCCTAGTACTAAGTGCTGGGTGATCTTCAGCCTTGCCTAGTAC